>JACXGJ010001412.1:0-76510 GCA_016801105.1 Esox niger | reverse complement strand
TCCTACATGACTACAGACACAGGGTCCACATTAGTCCTACATGACTACACACACAGTGTCTACATCACCCCTATATTATTTCAGGACAGGTGTCTGTCAAACCAAAATTACTATGTCAATGAGCAGAATCAACGAGTCTATGTCAACCATTTATCAATGAGCATTATCAGTGTCTATGTCAACCCTTTATCAATGAGCATTATCAGTGTCTATGTCAACCCTTTATCAATGAGCATTATTATTGTCTATGTCAACCCTTTATCAATGAGCATTATCAGTGTCTATGTCAACCCTTTATCAATGAGCATTATTAGTGTCTATGTCAACCCTTTGTCAATGAGCATTATCAGTGTCTATGTCAACCCTTTGTCACTGAGCAATATAAGGGTTTATGTCAACCCTGTATCAATTAACAGCAGCAGTGTCTAGGCCAACCCTACATTAGAGCATAGCCAACATAACCAGGACCCGAAAACATTTCACCAACCCTGGAGCACAAGTTCCCTATCAATTATCCTTTGTCGTCTCTCCCCCAAGAGAATGAATTAATGAGCAGCCAAGACAGAGGACATAGAGACTGATAAAAAGGAGAATGAATGAGTGGGACAAAGAGTGGGACACGTGCTAGCAAAATGGTGAAGTCACAATAAAACAGCTTGCTTAACTAATTACTTATTGTCTTATTGCAGCTGGTTACATTTTGTACATTATATCAATAAATTGAAAGTGTGCTGAATATAAACAAGATTAATTAATTAATAAAAAGGTAAAGAATTACAATAAATTAACACAAAACCATAAAACCGTAATCTCATTAAGGATCAGTGAAGTAGAGTAGCTGGGTGAAAATGATCCATAATGTGGAGATGTACCAACCTCGGACTCGAGTGTAGCAGCAGCCACACTTGGCCAGCACTTTTTGGAACAGGTGTTGACACCCACACCCCCTCTGATGGTGACCCCCCTTCATGCTCACCCACTGGCGCTTGACCCGAAACAACGGGCGATGGGCATGACACCGGACACTCCCTAACCCGCAGTCACAAACAAACACAAACAGAGGGGTCCTTTGATAATTCCCAGATGAACAGAATTCTGAAGCCACGAAAGAAAACTTGCTCTATGTTCACTTAAGTCCCACGGCAGGAGGAGTAGAGGAGTAGAGGAATAGTCCGGTCTTTCGGGATCACATGTGGACGAGTGACAGACCCGAGAGAGGGAAAGAGAGGGTAATGTGGAGAAACCTCTGTGGTCAGATAACGGGCTAACACTTCGTGTGTGTGTGTGTGAGTGAGAGAGAGAGAGAGAGAAAGCTAAACTGAGGCAGAGACGGGCAGGGAGGAGAGATGGGAGGGAGGGAGCCAGAAGGTGGAGTCTATTGCTCTGCTTGCTGGCTATCCCATGATGGTCCCTCGTTCTGTTTTTTCCTGTCTTTTGTTTGCTTTCTACCTGACCATAATGGCCTAAACTTTTATTGTCGTCATTTACCTCTAGACCGGCGCCCACATGCCAAACTTTCTCCACCGTTGGAATTTGTGTGAAAAAGTATATTATACACATTGTTAATTGACCGTGTGGTCATTTTGAATCAATGCATCTTGTTATTGGTTCTTGTCAATTCAGACATGAGTGCAACTTCAAAAATGTGTCAGAACAAAACATGAGCTTTCAGTTTCGAAAACCCAAATAGTGTTCTCCCATCTCACAATTCTGTAACACAATCAATAGAGAACCCCTCATTCCACCCTCCGGTAGTTTTAATGGCTCTGATGATTTCAGAGAAGTGTGTGGCCATTGTACATCTGACAATGTTTCATTGAGATCTATTATGTGTAAAATAATTTACATATACCAGAAAATCCTTACTGGAACAGGAAAGAGGGTCTCACACACATTGTCTCAGCTTCCATCTTGCACTCTCAGTCCTCTAACACACACACTCCACTCCCTGGTCATGGATGGTCCAATGTTATCCAGTCATCTCTATCCACCCAGGAGATTATGGATGTAAAAATATCAAAATGCGCTTCGTCCCTTGGCCATCAACTTAAGCCCCTTTAAAAGCCCTGCTTAAATGACAAACACAGTGAGCTGAAAAGCTTTGACCTTTTTCCAATGTATGTGCATGCGCTTGTGTGTATGTACAGTATTTTGTGTGTGTGTGTGTGTGTGTGTGTGTGTGGGGGTGTCACATATATGTTTATTGAAGGCTTGAACCACCAATACTTTATACAGTATTTCCTCTTAGAAGGTGATTGCAGAGTAGATATTATACTTTTGACATGGGTTAGACTTGGTTAGGGATAGGTTAAGTTTAGGATTACGGTAAGGGTTAGGGTTAGGTAGTAGGGAACAAAATGACTGGGTAAGGGTTAGGTCTCACTAAATGGATGAAAAAAGAAATGTCTGTGTGAATGTTTTTGTGTATGTGTGTGAGTGTGTGTTTCTGACTTAAGATATGAGGGACAAAAACAATGTCCAAACTGCAATCAAATAAGAAAAATTGGGTTAATTCTTCCTGTCGTATTTTGTTTTCGGGCCTACAGAAATCAACCAACCTACTCAATCAACTTTTGTTTTCTCATTTATATCGCTAAGTACGTGTGTGTGTGTGTGTGTGTGTGTGTGTGCGTGTGTGTGTGTGTGTGTGTGTGTTTGTGAATGAGTGCTTGTGTGTGGCTATTCAGTCCAGTTCATGTGTTGAGCAGTCTAATGGCTTATAAACAGAGCCTTAGATACCATTCTCCATTACTGATACATTAAACCCTACTCCTAATACAGCAAATTCATTTTGACTAAGTGCACTGTACAGGGAGTCTGGTAAAAGAAAAACGTGTGAGTGCGGTGGACACTGCAGAGCTCTAACCTGGAGCCCTCCAGCTGCAGGCAGGTAGGAAAGGCTCTGTGTACACTCCTCCTGTTTGAAACGGGCTGGGACCACAGAGGATGTGCCTAACACTTCCATCTAGTGGTGAAGAAAAACAATGAATTATATCAAATAGATTGGTGTCTCTTTTAAATAGTTTTGTTACTCACTTCTCTTTCTGGTTGATTGGATTTTGAATGTCAAGTCACACTGACACCCTACGTCGGGACGTGGGACGGGGGTCATTGTGATGTCAACTAAAATTAAGGATAATTAGGAAGTTAAGATGACATTAGACAAATTGGAAAGACAAAGTCAAAGTCAAATGTATTTAAAAAGCACATTTTAAAACAACTCATGTCCACCAAAGTGCTGTACAGTCAAAACATATAGCCAACTAAAGATATTTATAGGACATGGCAAACAAACAGAAACTTCCGACCCATTTGCAGAATCAAATGTTAAAGAAAAAGACAGGTCTTAAGGAGGGATTTAAAACCGTCACTATTAGTAGAAGTCCCAATATATAAAGGTAGGCTGTTCCACAACTTTGGAGCAGCAACATAAAAGACACGGTAACCTTTGAACTTCGGTTGGGACTGTGGAGCACTCAAAAGCAGTTGGTTGGAAGACCTAAGGGTCCTTGAAGAAGAGTGTTGGCTTAGGAAGTCTGAAATATAGGAGTGTGCTGATCCATGTAGGGCATTAAAAACCAATAAAAGATCCTTAAAATCAATCCTATATGTAACAGCTAGCCAGTGGAGGGAGGGTTAACACCACTACTCTTACAATCAATAAGTGACATGGGCCCCTTTTGTGGCAGGCAATCAGAACACCCATTTTAAAATACAATCTGAAAGACAGCATCCAATAAAGAGTTGTATCTCCTTTAATGCCCTAGGTCATTGAAATGTGATATTTTGACAACAGGAAACGATTCCCCTTCTGGACCTCTAACCCAAATTTGAGCAGCATCTGGTATCCCATTCAGAGGCCAACCAGAACCATGCAAAGACGCTTTATTTGCAGTTGGATTCGACAGCACACCTTCCCTAACCATCTACACAATTGTTCCTTACCTTTCTGAGCTTTGTTTGGCAGGATCTCATCAGGTCTCTGTGTCCAACTGAATCCTTTTTTTGCATTCAACTTTTCCTCATCAAGCAACATGACCTTTTTGGTCTCAGAAACATTCAACACAACACACATTTTAGATTCATTCTAAAAGTCAGCGTAATTTATAGACCTGAAGAAAATCATATTATAGAATACAGTGCCCTCTGTAATTATTAATTACTTATTGTGATGGTGACTTTTTAAGACTAAAAGGAATATAAATATGGACATTTCACAAAACTGGGCAAGTTCACAGTATAAGAGTATACTAACAGTTTACTTCCTTGAGGGAAATAGGTTTATTAGAATAAAGAGGGTTTGCACAGCATCTGGCATATGGCACCAAAGTACTCTGAATGTGAAAGAAAGATTTACAAGAAATATGACATATTTGAGTATTTGAGTGATTGGAAAATGACCCAAGCACACTGAAAACACAATTCAATTCTACTTGGAAAGTCTAGTTTGGCCAACTCAGATCTCCAACTAATAATAATAATAGAAGTTGTGTGGAATCACTTGGAAAGAACATAAAACAGCCAGTCTAAAGAAGAATTATGCCACACTGTTTCCATTGTTAACCTCACTCAACCCTTACTTGGATTTTTGCTAAAGTCTCATACACTTTTTCCTGACCGCTTTTGCTCCTCTCACACTAGCAGCATCACACAGCTTCCTCTATATGGCTCTTACATATTTAATTTTATGGACTGAGGATTGATGTGACTCAAATCATTTTGAGATTGCTGTATAGCCTTCCCCAGACTGATGTTGTCTCACTATACTCTTCTTTATGTCACCTGCGATGTCCTCTGTAAGCCAAGTGCGATGTCGGGTGAAAACAAGATTTTGCTCATCACTAGGTGAATATCGTAATTTAAGTGTGGTGGCCGGAGAATCCTGTGATGAGAATGCTTTCCAGTAACAAGGGCTGTGGAAACTCAAAGTTGTCACACATTGAACAAAGAACAGATGCCAGGTCATTCTCTAGTCAAGCTGATCTCTTCAACAGATAAATAGAGAACCCAGAGATCTTTTAATTACTCATTTACCTAGGTCACAGCATACTAAATGAAACCACCATAGAAATGAATATGAACTCATAACTGCCAATGTAATATAAAATAAAACATTGAATCATTACATTGCTTCACAATTTCAAATTTCTATCACAAACGTCTTTGGGGAGACGTGAAGATAAAAGTTCACTGACACTCCCAATCTATTTTATCAGAGCTTGAGAAGATCTGCAAGGAAGAATGGGAGAAACTGCTTAAACCCAAGTATGCAAATCTAGTAGAGACATACAAGAATGTGTATATAGATTGTTATTTCTATATAAAAAACATCAGTTTCCTACACAGCTAAAGCACATACTAATGTAGACGTGTTGTTCTGGCTTACCGTGGTGACCCAACAACCTGTTAAGACACGTGTTGGTGATTTCTTTATGTTAATAGAACATTCTACATAGAAAATTCCACAAGTCTCTGAATCATTCTTGAATTGCAGTAGTAATTGCTTTGCCTTGACTTTCACGCCATTTAAAAGTATTGTGTTTTGTAACAAGGCGGTGTCCCAGAGCAAACTCTGATCCGACGGGACCATGTGTAATTGGATGTGGAGGGATTCACCCTGCTGGACAGCCAGGGTATTAGTGAACACAGAGAATAGACAAGAAAAGATTATGACTGAGGTCTCATGGCTAAGGTCTGTGGAGCAGACTTGGATGAAGAAAATCTTTGCCTCCTTCCTTGCTTCCATTTAAGTTGTGTCTTTAACTCTACTGAACTGGTCACTCTACTCCGAGTGCAACTTTCACATATTCCTTTGCCATGGGTAATGCAAACGTGTCATTTTTAAGATAAAGAGAAAAAGAATCACATTAAATGTAGATCTCACCAGAAAAAAAGCATCAAGTTAATGAAACATACACTCTAACTTTGGGAAATATTAACAGCCCTGACAGAAAACAGATGCACTTCCCTTTGACTGCCAATAAAAGTATGCGACAAGAGTCAAGACAGCAATCTGTACTGGTGGATGCTGGCTTCCATGCAGTGTTTGTAAACGAAATAAATTCAGCAAGTGGACTCATCTCATTCTGTGGTATTTTCCACAACTTCATTGGTCAGGAGTTTGAGCGCCACAGTTATGCCTAGATGTCCATTGAGAGAACAAATAAACTGAATGGAAAAACTGAGCTGATACAATCCATGAAACTAGTGATGACACTACATTATTTCCTAACATGGTGGTACATTGGGAAAGTACAGTTTATTTTTACATCCAGGGGTACTTGTTCAGTTTGTGGTTAGTAGCAAGAGGAAATGGCCACAGGGAATAATCCCTTCCTGAGATCCTAAGTAATTGGGATGAAGTGAGAGAGAATTCTGCTGGACTTGAGACACATGTCTAAGTTAAGACTCCTTCTCTGATCCTCATGTCATCAGGATGACTGTTGGTAGAAGGTAAATTCACGGTCGTAAACAGGCCTCTGTGGAAAACCTGGATTCACTCCTAATTTAGTGCAAGAACACAGAAAATCATGCTTGATGGAGTATTTACACATTGCTGTGTAGTGATGGAAGATTATTAAAAACCTGGATACCTGATAACAGAAATGACTAAGAATGACTTCATATGCGTTTTAAACATAATTTCTCAGAGGATACAGAGTAAGAAGAAACCAATCGGATTTCTGGGGTAAGTACGATCTTAAGGAATGTTTTTTTAAGATTTCTTTTTGGCACAATTTAAATTTCTACATCAATAATTACATGGAAGAAGTTGGACATTAAACCCAATTCTCATCCTTTTGTCCATTAACTGGGCTTTGACCAATCAGACAAACTCTGAAGAAGCTCTGATATGACTGGTCATAATACAGGTTAAATCAAAATTGGGCTGCATTAATTGGTCCCAATGTATTCTTTATGATGTTATGGCTTTCAGAAGGGGCAGCAGATAGCCTAAAGTTAAAAGTGTTGGGCAAGTAAGTTAAAGGCTGCTCTTTTGAATCCCTGAGCTGACAAGGTGAAACATTTGTTAAACATAATTGTTAAGTTGTTCTGAATAACACCAATTTGCTTAATGATTAAAATGTTAAATGTAAATGTCAGAATGTGCACACTCTAATGCATGGTAATGATTATTATATGTCTGTATTACAGAAGTAATTATGCGTGTTTTTTAAAGTGCACTGATTGGTTGAGAGGCAATCAAAGATCTTTCATTTTTTTAGCACATAAAACCGATTGAGAGAATGCCAACCGTGCAAAGCTATCATCAAGGGAAAGGTTAGCTATTTTGAGATTCTAAATATACATCTATTTTGTATTGTTTAACATGTTTTGTTAACTATGTAATTCTATATGCGTTATATCATAGTTTTTATGTTTTCATTATTATTATTCTACAATGTGTAAATTAGTAAAAATAAAGAAATATTATTAATTGAGTAGGTGAGTCCGAACTTTTGACTGGTATCGTATATCCAACCACTCAACATTTCTGAGGATTGTTGTGAAAAACCACAACAGCAGTTTCAGTGGCCAACGTTACAGAATGGCCTCTTGCAGGTGTAGCTGGATTTGAAGCCTAAATACGAGCCACTAAAGTCTCACATGTGACTCAGGATATTCTTAGTGTGATGCTGCCAGATTTAGTATTGTGTTTCGAAGGGCTTTCCAATGCCAATCCAATTATTCAACACCAAGGGTTAGTTGAACTTTCTCTGCCAAAACCATTTAAAAACCAGCAATGAACAGAGATTAACAGTGAAATCTAGGAACCAGGCAACAACAAACCAGACAACCTGACACTTTTTGGCTAAGAGATTAACCACTATTATCTCTGACATTAACATAATCTCTGACATTTACATTATCCCTGGCATGATGTTACATTATCTCCAGACTAAATGTCAAGTGTATTTGAGAGATATGTATGTTGTTGATCTGCAGCTCTTTCTGAGGGCTCAGTGAATTGCACAGTAGGTGTGCCCACCATCAATGCTAGCACAATGGATAGACTGGAGTCTAGGTACTGGCTAAATCTGTGGCAAACTGTGTTGCAGTTTTTTTAACTTTGACCCCTCTTGTTTGGTTTCTAAGAGCTCCATTGGTGATATAGGCAAAAGGTGAAATTTGGTCTCATCCATTCTGCATTTCAGTCTCTCCGAGCCAAAATATGGCCTCTGTGAAGAACTCCATGTCCGAGGATCCCCTACTTGGCAATGGTCCTGACGAGGATGAGTCAGAGGTGTCTTGTTCAGGGAGTGACTCGGACTCCATGAGCATCCAGTCAGATGATTCAATGCTTCCGGTCTACAAGCGGGAATGTGGTTCACAGAGCACAGCCAAAACGCTGTATGAGGCATGTGCTCAGAACGATCCCTTGGCACTCCAGAAGGTTCTGGAGAGAGGGGTAACTAAAGAGGAGGTCATGGAAGCGGATCACAATGGCTGGGTATGGGACTCTTGTTAACTCACATTCGGAATGACATATGATTCTGCAAGGAGTGACCATTACAAGTTCATTAAAGTAGAATTGATGTGAGAATTCATTTAAGATCCTGTTGCATTCACAAGTTATATGTAATTCTAATATTAATGATTCATCCGACAGACTGGTTTGATGGTGGCGTGCTATAAAGGCTTTTTGGAAATTGTGCAATCTCTATACCACTGTCCCTATCTTGACATTAATCACCAGGACAACGATGGTAACACAGCACTGATGATTGCTGCACAAGCAGGTTAGCCTCACTCATTAGACCTGTTACTAAATCAGGGATACTTGAAAGTTGGGACAATCGTTCTTTAGCTGGGACATCATTTCATATGGTATTTCATTATGGGAAAATACTTTTGTAAGTTTTGCCATTTTATACAATCTTCAGAAAGCTGCATAACAATATCAATCAGCATGAGTATTTTCACTAAGATGCAGCTGTGCACAGAAACATCATGAACTTGAATGAATACTAAAAAACAAATTATTCATATTGGTTTCACCCTTTACAGATGACACGTTAGGGTATGGGTATTGCTGCAGCATGGGTTTAAAACTGGCCACACATCACACAACATCTTTAAAAATAGAAATGACCAAACCTTTCAATATAGTTCCCTATTTAAAGGCACCACAAGTATTAGGACAGATAAATATAATGTTCATATTAAGCAATTATGTTCTATATTTAGTCGAATATTCTTTGCAGTCATTGACTGCCTGAAATTTGCAATTCCTTGAACTAACCAGACACTGGGTATCTTCTCTGCAGTCCCTGACCAGGCAATTTCTGCTGCCACAGCCTTCTCTGGGCCGAGCTCATTTCAGATATACTGAGGAGAAGTGAAACTGTCCTCTTGTCTGTCAAATCACAATCTGAAATTATTTTGGGAAATCATGGAAGTCACGTCCTCGGGACTAAAGAGGAGAGGGACCATTCGGTTTGTCATCAGCACACAGTTCTAAACCCAGCCTCTGTGAATCTGCCGGGGTGCATTAGGGCACATGGCATGGGTGACTTGCAACACAGTGGTTAACATGCCCCTGTCCAAACTTTACTGAAACGGGTTGCTGGCAACAAATTGAAATGGTCAAGTATTTTTCCAAAAACAATACCATTTCTCAGTTAAAACATTTGATGTTTCTGCAAATTCCAATTAAATATAGGGATAAATGATATGCCATCCTTGCATTCTGTTATATAATTTGCAGTGAATGCAATGTCCCAATTCTTTTTGGAAAGGGGGTTGTACTTTTTTCCTTGTAGGACTGTCAAATTATTGTCTGACATCAACAGAGGACTGATAGATCTGATAGAATTGCTTTCAAATCTTTGTATGGTATTGTTTGTATTGTTTTTACGTTTTGAGGCAAAAAATATATTTTGTTTTATTTGTCATCAACTCTGTCAGCGGCTCTTCAACTCCAATATTGTTGGCTAACCCCAGTAAAATCAATTATAAAAGTAACTTGAAATGTGTATCACCTATTTTAATAAATTTATATAAGCAATCAAAGTTTTGAACACTTTTAGGGCAATATATTGAAAAATGCAATGCCTTTTATAGTGTTTGGACACAAAAAACATTTCCCAAAATGTAGGTGAGATGAATCCAAATAGTTTTATATTATGAAGTAAAAAATATATGGAGGTCAATCCATGACATTGTGATAGCTGACTTTCACAATTTTATATTTTGTCAATATTTTGAGAACTATTTGTTTATTTAAAAAAAATACAGATTGTCTCCTCTTTCAAGGATCACTAAAATGCTATACAGTTTATCTCAAAGTTGGGACCAAAATAGCATATCACTTTGATAGTCATTCTTCATAATTAGCATACTTTAGAAGAAACTGGGTGCCATTTTTTACATGTCTTTAATTGTTTGGATGGCTCATCATTCTCATGTCTTTGTTTAGGTCACACCATGACTGTGACCTACATCCTGAACTACTATCCTGGGGCAGACACAGAGATCCGGGACAGCCGTGGCTTTACTGCCCTTATCAAAGCTGCCATGCAGGGCCGAGACGATGTAGTGTCTTCGCTCGTTATGGCCGGTGAGGGACGCATTCTATATGGTTTTGTAATAAAATATCTTCAGTTTGTATTGGAAAAAGAAGGGTTAAGAGAGAAGAAAATCAGAATCAGAAATTGTCATTGCAGCTCAGCCAGTTATTATTGGCTGTGGATAAAGCTTCAGTATCTGGGCAGAAAGTGTTCGCTGTTAAAAAGTTGTCAAGAGTAATTTTGCAATGGCAGTAAAATCAACCAATCAGAATTTGACTACCAATGGGGGGAGTGATTTGGAGCGACAAATTCCAACTTCTAGATGTCTCACAGACAAAAAAAATTTCTAGAAAATTCTGTGTTAGCACACATTGTTTGAAAATGTAATATACATTTTTAGCACCTAGATGTTAGTTTCAAATTATAATTATCTGGATAGTGACCGTTTATTTTGTTGCTTGCAGAAGGCAATGTAAACATTTAACATTGTTGCATTCAAACTTTCGGTGTTGAACTTGATAAAAGCTGTATGCTATGAGAACTAATAGTTTACAATTCTATTGTCAATTTTTCCACAGGACTTAGACATTTGTGTCCATGATGTTGAGATTATGTTAGCGTAGTTCTACCATAGCTTTGTCATGTGGGTGGAACGTTTTATAGGATATTTTATTTAGAAGCGTTTAATATTTTACACGTACTACAACACAGATTCCTGTAGTGCCCGGGGGGGTCCTGCAGAATATTTCTCAGAGGCATATCGGTGTTAATTATTTTAATACACATCTGTGTTTACAGTATTTTATCAAATACACATAAGTGTTTGTAGGGTTTTATCAGAGGCACGTCAATGTTGATAATGTTTTTTCAGAGGCATGTCAGTTTTGTAAACCACAACACTTAAGTGTGTACAATGCCATTCAGGGACACAAAAGGGTGCTTCAAAGACTCCAAAGGGCATACCTGTATATGTTATGCCTTTAAATAGGGCATACCTGTAAAATACTTCCAGATCAAGAGAAAGGCGGAAGACATAGTAGCATACACTGAATTAAGGGATTAGCCTCTGCTCTACTTCAAACTCAGCCAAGTAATTGGTTATTATGGTTTTAACTAATGTCTGTTCTATTTGAGGCTGATCATGAACACAAATATAATGAACAAGGGTATAGGATGGGTATAGGAAGCATGTAGTATAGTGGTTGGGATGGATTGATGTCTATGTGGTGGGTATTCCCATTTCAGTTTACCCTGGTTAAGTGAATGCGTTATTGATAGCTGCAGGTTTAAAGGATTAAATTAGGCCATCAGCCTACCTTAACACACTCCGCTATAATCTTTGATTCAAGATCAGTCTTCTTTACTGCCAGGGAATTAGTCAGAGTTATATACTATAACTATTGTGCATTGGTGAACATATTAAAATACTTCAGGAAAACACACACATTGCTTCTCCCATCGATGAGAAACCATGAAGCATTTGTTTTAGATCGTTTGTGTAGCCCAAGTTGAACATTGGGGTAATACCATATATTACATGCCAATATAACATTATATGTGAATTAAAACATTCTAATTGGAGAAACACTGTAACCTGAAAGCATTCTCCTTGCCTGCTATTTGTTCCACAGGTGCCGACCAAAATGCAACAGACACCACAAAGCAGAAGTGTGCACGTGACTGGGCACTAAAGACGGGCCGATATGAGACCTTAAACCGCCTCCGTCGCCTCAATCTGCAACCGAGAGCTGAGCAGTTTACTGAGAGCTACGTCCCTGAGTGGCCAGAGCTGAAGGAACTGGTGGCCCAGACCACGGTCAACAAGAGCCCTGGCCAGAGGATCACCCAGCGCATCAAGTCAACCTTTGGTTTCAGCTTCCCCCGAGACCCCCAGGACAACGGGGTCTTGGACCACATGGTGCGTATCACCACCAGCGTCCACAGCCCTCTGGTGGTCACTGGCTGTCGGCCGCTGTGCCCCACTAGCCCCCCTGAGGTGGGGAAGAGGCGCCTAGCTGTGCCCGAGCTGGTGACAAAGCACTCGGAGAAGAGGCTGGAAGAGGGCTCTGTGTGTCACAGCAGTGGTTCCGTTTCCTGCATCCACTCAGCCAGGACCACGGCCACATCCTGCTGTGCAGACACTGATCGCAGGGGTAGCGTAATCTCTATAGCATCCACTGGGGTGCGCACTTTCATTCCAAGGAGCATGGTGCATAGGAACAGTGTGTTCCCCTCCGGTTGCATTCCCAAGATCCAGATAATCAAGTCTGGAGAGCCCACACCCAAGAAGGAAAAGAAAAGGAAGAGGCACAAGGGTTACCTGGAGCCGCCTGTATGGAAGTACAAGGCAGAGAAGCAGGAGAAAAAAAAGGAGAAGAAGGCAGCAGAGAAAGAAAGAGAGAAAGACAAAAAGGGAAAAAAAAGAGAATAAATAAAATTAGGGGAATTGAGATGTCTAGAGCTGCCAACTTATATCAATGCAACACATTTCTAATATACTTTTCCCAGGGTTATAGATTAGATTTGTGGCCAAAGCAGTGCAATGTTTTAAATCGTTGTTTGCCCTTTTGAGGACTAGTTGTA
The DNA here is from genome assembly GCA_016801105.1 of Esox niger. Classification (NCBI taxonomy): domain Eukaryota; kingdom Metazoa; phylum Chordata; class Actinopteri; order Esociformes; family Esocidae; genus Esox; species Esox niger. The sequence goes on along the minus strand of JACXGJ010001412.1, from coordinate 63,416 downwards.
ATTTTGAAAATGTAGAATGTGAGTCAAACTCCTCCTCCTGTACACACCTTGGAGTATCAACACAATTATATCTAAGGTCTTCTGAGATTGATACAATCATTGGCATCAGTATCAAAAGTAATATCTGTTTTGCTGTGTTGAAAATGAATGAAAAAGTCTGAATTTACTGATTACAAATAACTTCTATTTGCCTTTAGAAGCTTTCAAAGGAATAAAGAGAAAGTCTTCCTATAGTGCCATCCTAGATGGAAAGTTATCTTTACATATAAGCCTACTGTATAGAATCTGTGAATTGGAGGAAAGAATAGGCTGTCATTTTCGGTATATTTTCGATGGACTATAGCAGATTATCAGTCTTAAAAAGGTCTATACCACAGTTAAATAAGAACTTAACATTCAACATGAACACAATGAACCAAAGCACATAACCACATGAACCCAGGAATTGCTTGCAAAATGTGAGATCATTGTCCTAGAATAGCCCCGTCACCAGCTGTAACTCAATCCTCTAGAAAATCTGCGGACTTAGCGTAATTTGACAGACCTGAAGCTTTTATGCTAAAACAAAAAAATCCAGGATTTTGATTATACGTTTAGGTGAGCACACATAGACAACTTTTGTGTGCATAATTTTCTTACAGAAACATGATCTACTTGTTTTTCACTTACATTTTGTTGGTTACAAGGTCTGACGGTGAGTAAAGGGCTGACATGATTTGTCTTGATTTCAACCTTTGCATAATGTGTTTAGATATTTATATCTGCTGTAATTAGAAATGCTTATTTAGAAACTGTTTTTTCCTTTTTTGTGCTCAAAAGTGTGAATACCCCTCTAGAATTGGTAATATGTGTACCATTTGTAAAGAAAACATGAGTGAGCAGCCAAAACACATGTCTTTTATTTTTTATGGGATTCACATTCAACTGTAGGTCATAACAGAATTGCACAATCATAAAACAAAACATGGCAACAAAGAAAGAAATGAACTGACCCCAGTTCAAAAGTATGCATAGCAAGTAAGTTTTTTTACATAGCACAATTTATACAAAGAAGCAATTCAATGTGCTTTACAATGAAAAGAAAAACATAAAAATGCAATAGAATTAAAACAGTCAGATTGTTAAAATTCTCTAACTCAGCTGTCTCCAGGGGGTCAGTACATGAATTTCAAAAACATCAAAATAACAGCATAATAAGAAAACATATAATAAAAAACGTGATAAAAACATAGAAAGCTATAATAACTGTATGGCTAAACAGTGACGTTAAGTTCTAGTCTTGGCGTGTGTTTTTAACCTGGATTTAAAAATGGATATGTTTGGGGCACATGCATTTCAGGTAGTTTATTCCAGTTGTGCTCAGCAACTGGTAAACGCCACTTGACCATATTTTGTTTGGACCCTGGGCTCTACTAGCTGACCTGAGTTCATGGATCTAAGATGTTTATATTCTTCACACATATTAGAAATGTATTTGGGGCCTAAACCATGGAGTTATTTATACACTAATAGCACCACTTTTGAATGTATTGTGTATCTGACTAGAAGCCAGTGCAAAGATGTGCTCTGTTCTCTTGGTCATGGTTAACATTCTAGCAGCAGCATGCTCAATGAGCTGCAGCTGTTTTACAGTCTTTTTGGGAGTCCAGTTAAGAGGCCATTACAGTAGTCAACCCTACTAGAGATAAAAGCATGGATGAGCTTTTCTTGGTCTTTTTGGGACACCAAGCCCTTGACTTTGGCTATATTTTTAAGATGATGGAATGCTGTTTTGGTGTACACTTAATTCTTAATACATACCCTTAATTCTTAATACTGTGTATTGCCCCCGTTAGCATCATTGACAGCATGCAGGCTTTTGTAATAGTTGACTATGATGCCCAGAATTCTTGAAAGTGGTATAGCTGCCCATTCGTCTTGGCAAAATGCCTCCAGGTCATACAAAGTCAAAGGTCATCTTGCATGAACCGCATATTTGAGATCTTCCCAGAGTGACTCGATGATATTAAGGTCAGGAGACTTTTATGGCCACTCCAGAACCTTCATAATTTTCTGCTGTAACCACTGGAGGGTCAACATGGCCTGTTGTTTAGGCTCATTGTCATGTTAGAAAGTCCAAGAGCGTCCCATGTGTAGCTTTTATGCAGAAGAATGCAAATTGCCTGCCAGTATTTTCTGATAAAATGCTGCATTCATCTTGCCCATTAATTTTCACAAGATTCCTGTGCCTTTAGAGCTCACAGACCCCAAAAACATCAGTGCGCCACCACCATGCGTCACTGTGGGGATGGTATTCGGTTCACTATAGGCCTTGTTGACCTCTCCCCAAGCAGCGCTTATGGTTGTGGCCATAAAGCTTGATTTTGGTCTCATCACTCCAAATTACAGTGTGCCAGAAGCTGTGAGGCGTGTCAAGGTGTTGTCGGGCATATTGTAACCAGGCTTTTTGTGGCATTGGTGCAGTCAAGGCTTCTTTCTGGCAACTCAACCATGCAACTATTTTTTTTTCAAGTGTCTGCGTATTGTGCTCCTTGAAACAACCACAGAGCTGCTTGGATTTCTCCTGAGGTTACTTGTGGGTTATTCTTTGTATGCAGTTTTGGCTTTAATCTTTCTGGCCTACTTGATTTTTGCTTAGTCTCAATAGATCCCCAAATGTTCAACTTCTTAATATGTGATTCAACATTACTGACTGGCATTTGCAAGGCTTTGGATATCTTTTAATATCCTTTTCAATCTTTTTAAAGTTAAATTGCCTTGTTACAAAAGCCATTTGACAGTTATTTTCTGCTCCCCATGGCTCAGTATCTAACCTGCTCAGTGCATCCACATGAGAACTGACAAACTCATTGACTATTTATACTTTTACACAAATTGCAATAAAAAAATCCACAGGTGTGGGAAATTCACCTTTAATTCCCATTTTCATTTGTGTGTGTTACCTTGTGTGTCTATAACAACACCAAACATTCAAGGGTATGTAAACATTTGATCAGGGTGATTTGGAGGATTTCTGTTTAATAACTATTTTTTAAGGAGCCATACAACTATGTGACAATAAATTACTTCATATGATCACTATACTTAAATAAAATACTTTTTTTGCATTATCAGTCATATTGTCCATATCAATGCCAAACTTTTACAATTTCCACCAGGGTATGCAAACTTATGAGCACAAATGTATACTAATGTTGTTGAGGTTAACTTAGTCATATTGATAATGTAAATTGATTTTGTTTATTGGCCACTTTATTAGTTCTATATTAAGAGAACCATTGTGAACGATGACTGTTTTATCACATACCAACAGATACTTTTGTACATAGACAAGGCACATGAAATAATTGATGAATTTAGTCGAATCTCTATAATAATCCTATGCTAATATGCTCATAAATCAAACCGTCTGCCCATTACGGCAGCCCATTCTTTACACAATACAACCTTATTTTTTATGTAATGTATTATAAGACTATTGAACATATTTATGGAGTATTAAAGAGATTCCCCAAAAATAAACCTACCTTACTCAAAGCTGTTATCACATTTGGTTATGATTGTTTGTGGTTTTCAGATCTCCTAACAATACAGAAGGCTGCCAGTTCGGACAGGGCCACATTTAAGCAAAAAGCTGACCAGCCATCACAGGATCCAGTTTGTTTTAAATTCCCTATCGTTGTTCCAGTCCCCAAAACAGGTGTCCTGCTTAAACCACTAAAGACTTGTGATATTCACCACATCCTTCATTGATTAAACCTTTTCATTGGCAAGCGAAGACCCTCTTTAAAGTCTGATATCTTCCTCGTCTCACCACAAGTTGAGCCAACCAGTCTGTGGACAACACTGTCAACACAGGCCTAAACCACAACCTTGAAAACTCAAAGAAATATCCAAGGATACCATCTGTGTCTGATTGCTATATGTCCATTACCAAGATAATGGATTGTTCAACTCCATTATCAAGACAAACATTACCAGCTGACTGATGTTCAATTCTACCTGGACATCAGAACTTGATGTGAAACATTATACTGTGTGCATGTACAGACATTTTTTAAAACACAGTATCCAGGGTGAGGGATTTACATGCGGTATAGATCCTCAAGGTGTCACATTTCACTGTGGCCACACCCCTTAACCGGCATACTGATGTAAAAAATTGTTGCCGCCCATTAATTAGCCGTAAAAGTGCTTTGTTAAATCTAATATTTTCTTTAAATTAAATGTCATGACTGTCATGTCACTGAGCTTAAATAACATATCATTATTATTTGTATATCCATCAGTCACCATTTAACCATGATACATTATTGTTTTGATTCTCTTGAATGACCAGTCTTCCTATTTTGTTGCCTTTTTGCAGTCATTACACTCCTCCTACTGCAAATTGTTCAAAGTGAAAGATATTTTCCAAATTACAAAAAATGCCTAGACTTGATTGTGTAGACTTTCCTTTCAAAGCCTATCAGAACCAAGCAAGGCCTTGTTGATTCTAATGTGCATTCTCAGTCCAGCAGAAGTGGAATGAGGGATATGTTAAATATGTAAGATGGCGAGTCATTATTTTGCAACAGATATCTGATACAAATTCCTAGTTGTCTGGTGGGTTACATAGATCTACAGTGGTTTTATTTTTATGTTTTCACGACATTTCAGTCTTGTCGAGAAATCAAAATCCAATATTAACAGCAAGGCTCTTGAATTTCTTTCCATGCCTCCCTTAGTCTAGATTATTATGCCAGGCCTAGCCCATTTGAACATGAACGTAGCAAATAAAAATAACAGACTATAACAACTTTACATAGGAGATTTTATAGAAAAAAAATCTTGGTTGATTTTCTAGCAATTTGGGAGACAAACAAGATGCCACCTTTATGTGAAGGAAGTAATGAGAGTAAGTTCATCAAAAATATGCATCACTGCTCCCTCATGCAGATCCACAGTGTGCTAAAAAAACTCATAATGCGCGCAACAGAATAAAAAGATCTTCGAATGATGTCATGGGTATGGTGACTTCATATAGAGCTAGGTTATCTAGGTTACTTTATACTTCTGCCATGGTTTTTGTTTGAGATAACCAGAGTAACAGTTTTCAGAGAATGACTAGGTGTGTACAAAATGTTTACCGGACGAGTCTATTGTTGCCTCATAACCCACAGACTGCAGTAATAACCGATCATGTAGAACCACAATGCATGTTTGAGGTTGCCTGGAAATTGTGTGATTCGTGCATAACAAAACTTTTTTTCCAGAACCCACTAAGACGGTTGTTGTTTGATAGGCTTTTACCTTTTTCGTACGAATTTCAGCACGTGGTTTCTCTAAATTTGTTATGTTAGCAATGATGACATCCACCTGGCTACAATAATATTTGTTTGCCTGTCCCTGGTAGAAAAGTCCCCATAAAATGGCCTTAGTTAGTCCTCAGACAGGAAAAGTAACTATTAACTTAAATAGCAGCAATTATTTCAATAACTTGCACATAACTAGTATTATAAATAAATGTTGTGTAATCTCTATGTTTTGAATACTAGCAATTACTGTGGTGGGTAGGCTGGAACCTGAACACTACACTACAAGATTACTAAGACACAACATACTTTGTACACTCCATTATGTAAAAGAGATTACTTTTTAAGCTGATTGGCTACTTTTTAAGCTGACTGGTAAGTCTTTATTAAGGGCTGCTTAAGTCACAGCAACACTTCTCCAGAGGTATACCTGGCGGATTTGGAAAGGAAGATTTCAAATTTCTAGCTTTTTCCTCTTTCTCCAAGAAAGAAACATTTACTTTCTCATTTTTCCTCAAACTCTCTGGGCCTCCTTGTACAAGGCGCCTCATATGTAAACTTGATGATAGTTGTTAACAGCCCTACAGTCATTGGTGATAGGTGAACAGGGAACGGCCGGCTGAGGACACACTGAAGGGCCTCGATATTCATATATTTGAGTCAACCGGTTAATTACACACCAAACATGCAATATAATTAACCACTTTTTTTTTTTACTGCATTCTCTACTATCTTATAGCTACTCTCAAACCCTACAACTTTGCCAAAGCATTTTTTCTTCCATCTCTGGACTCTTGTCAATTTCGGCCAGTTTGTTTTTAACTAATATGTTGGCCTCTTATTTTGAAATACACAAAATGTTCGTGACCCGGAAGTGTTGCTTACAAGATGTTGATAATAGAACAACAAGACGTTGATAAATAACGTTTATTCCGAGAAACGGCTCTGACCGTTTACGCGCTCCAATCCTAAATTTAGTCAAGACTGAAAAATGTGTAGCTACAGAATTATATAATATGTTGCTGTAGCAAATGTTAGGCACATTTGATATTCTGTTTGTAACAAACTAAAAACAATATGAGGAAAAATCTAAATCGTATGGATTCCAATAAATTATATTTCTACTGTACTTTCAAAAATATAAGAAACCACTGACAAAATGTGTCACTATTACACTGGTGGTTTACGTCAGTGTTTCCGATAGATCGAAGACGAGAGATTATACCCGTGTTTCCTTGTGGTAATTACGAATTTCCGACATGGCTTGAACGCGGATATATATTCTACCTCGGCGGTCTCGGTTTGTTGTCAACAGAAATATAAAAAATACTTGAAGAAATATCAGAACACTTATATTATCTAAATATTAATGCAATGCAATGGGAATATAGCGATCATGGCTGAGAAACATAATTTGTTGACCCTTCTAGTCCTGGTTGGATTATGCAGAATTCATAATGGTGAGTGTAATGTTTTCCTATTGGATATGCTTTTATTCCGTCTGCTGAATGTGTATTTACTCATTTTGTAATTCACAATTAGGCTAACGTTATTTAGCAAAACATGGCGCAAGGATTTGCTATTAAGCAAGGTGAGATGTGTGCAAATGAGACCTGGTTGTTTGCGGGGTTTTGTATTGACAGAGTCAAAGATTAAAGAACCAGTGGTACATTGAAATGTTATGGTCATTAAGAAGCTTGGGAATACTAACAATTACGTCGTTGGTTACCTTCTGTGCAGCTACCACGTTAGCCATTGTTATTGTCCGGCTTGTTTAATCGCGTTAAGTAGCTATTGAATATCTAATTTTCAAAAATGGACTGCAAATCTATGCGATTTACCAACCCAGACTTTCAGGCAACATTCCTTGATGCCAATTTAGGGCGACACGCTGACCCTTTTGTGTGTACCCAAGTTAAAAAACGAAGGCGAGAAACAATTTTAAGTAGTACGTCATTTATCACTGCGTTTTGCTAACTGTAAATATCTATAGGAAAAGGGGACTTAACCAATATTGGTTGAATGCACGTAAATATACTTTTCTCTCAAGTTAATATAAGCAAAGGTGTTGATGAACGACACCTGATCCGGGGAAAGCCTAAAAGAACCAATTACCTTATTTGAAGCAATTCTGAACTTCGTTATGGGTTAAATGAATGGTAAAATACAAAAAGAAAATCCCATTTTGCCACTCGGTTTATGGGGATGAATACAGGTCGACTATTTATAGCTCATTATTTTAGTGAAATTATAAACTATTTGGCCTTGAAGTGGCAAATCCAACGGTCCCACTTCTGAAAATGTACCGTAGAAGAAATGTTGTCCTAGTGAATAAAGTGCACACTCATTTCTATTATTGTGTGTGTTGCTGCCATGAAAAGAAATCCGATACGCTGGAAAAAAAATTTCTCCACAGATAGTTATTCGAAAAAATTAAATATTCTCAGATTAATCTAAAAATCTGCTTCTAAATGAATTTTGGTTTGTCTCTAAAATGTTGCCCATTCAGACGGAACTTTTCTCTGATTCACTGTAGGTTGTCATCAGAGATGTGCAAAGATACATTGGAATGTATTTTTAAATATAATACCAAATACCTTACACTTATTATCAAAATAAACTACAAAATACAGCAGTAACACCAAAATAAACTGTTTTTTTGTGTTTCAAAAATACAGAAAATACTTCTACAAGGGAGTAAACCTTGCAAACCTTCCAGCTATTTGATCAATCCCTTCACCAGCGCTTTGCCTCAGTTGATTAAGTAGACAATGTTTGTTAGCCACAACTTTTCTGTCTAACAAGTCTTGCGATAAATCTGACATATGCAACCAGTTAACAGATTGAATATTCACAGATCTCTGTGATTACCCAGATGAAGGATGGTTTTTAAGTAACCAACAGTTCAATGTTTTACTAACTGTATGCTAATGACTCAGTTTATCCAAATTTATTTACTAGGTGTTTGATAATGAAGGGTCTACTTTGCATCAGCTACCCTGACTCAATGACAAACAATTCATTCATTCAAAAAAACTGATGGAACCTTTGTTCATTGCAACTGATTTCTAAGTAATTAATCATTTGATTGTTAATCATAAATACACTGCTCAAAGAAATTAAGGGAACACTTAAATCACACATCGAGGCTTGAAGGAAATGTATTAAAGATCTAAATCTTTACTGTACATTGTTTAATTCAGTGAGAAAAAGGAGAACTGAACTTGAACTTGACTTGAATGTAACGAGTGTCAATAGAAACCACAATCACCAAACAATTGAGGTCTGGATTTGAACGCACCCTGAAAATAAAAGTACAGTTGAAATCACAGATCCAACTTGTGTGAATTTCTTCAGGGCCACTTATAATGTGACTCCGTAGTGTGTATGGCCACGTTCCTGTATAAATCAATCAAATTTATTTTATGAAGCCCTTTCTACATCAGCAGTTTAGAAATTTTAGGTACAGTTAAAAGGCCTGCATCTTGTGATCTAAGGTTACGTGCCGGTATGTATGGCTGGATCATTTCAGTGAGCTAAGTTGGAGCAAGTCCATGAATTCATTTATAGGTTAACAATAAAACTTTAAAATCAGCCCTAACCCTAACAGGCAGCCAGTGTAAAGAGGCTAGTCCTGGAGTAATGTGTTCAATTTTTTTTGTTCTAGTAGTGTTAAAAACTAATTGAAATCTATTTATTGATTTATCAGGGTAACCAGAAAAAAGATCATTGCAGTAATCTAACCTTTATGTAACAAAAGCATGGATTAGTTTTTCTGCATCAGTTATTGATAGAAAGTTTTATATTTTTGCAATGTTTCGAAGATGAAAATAAGCAACTCTTGAGATATATTTTATATGTTAATCAAAGGAGAGGTCAGGGTCGAGGGTAACGCAGAGATTAACGAACATGCAGCCATCGAGGTTCACAGTGAGATCTGACAATAAAATTATTTGTTTCTTGGGTCCTAAAATGAGCATTTCTGTTTTTCTTGAGTTTAAAAGCAGGAAGTTCTCTGTCATCCACTTCCTAATATTTGAAACACATGCTTCCAAAGTAGATAATTTTGGGGTTTCTCCATGCTTCATCGAAATATATAACTGTGTGTCATCAGCATAGCAGTGAAAATCGACATTGTGATTTTGGATTACATCTCCAAGAGGCAGCATATATAGTGAGAACAATAAAGGGCCCAGGACCGAGCCTTGAGGAACACCAAAACACTTAAATAAGATTGAAACCAGGCTAGAACATTCCCACGTAGCCCAATATGGGTTTCCAGTCTCTCCAAGAGAAGGGAGTGCTCTATAGTGTCAAAAGTGCGACCCTCCAAGGATATGCCTCCCAAGACCATCACTGACCCACCACCAAACCGGACATGCAGGATGATGTTGCAGGCAGCATAATGTTCACCACGCATCTCCAGTCTCATTCACATCTGTCATATGTGCACATTGAACCTGCTCTCACATGTGAAGAGAACAAGGTGCCAGTGGCGGACCTGACAATTCTGGTATTCACTGTTAAATGCCATTTGAGTTGCATGGTGCTGGGCTGTGAGTACAAGTCCCACTAGAGGAAACCGGGCCCTCATGCCACCCTCCTGGAGTCTGTTTCTTATCGTTTGGTCAGAAACATGCACACCAGTAGCCAGCTGGAGGTCATTTTGTTGGGCTCTGGCTGTGCTCCTCCTGTTCCTCCTCACAAAAAGGAGCCGATGCTGGTCCTGCTGCTAGGCTGATGCCCTTGTACAGTCCTGTCCAGCTCGTTGTGTAACCACCCATCTCCTGGTATTTCTCCATGCTCTTGAGACTGTACTGGGAGACACAGCAAACCTTCTAGCAATGGTTGTACCAGCCTGGAGGAGTGCTGGAGGACTGCTGGCTCAACCTGAATGGGCTGCAGGTACCGTCTTATTCTACCAGTAGTGACAAGGACACTAGCAAAATGCAAAACTAGAGAAGAATCAGACAGGAAGGATAAGGAGAGAGCAAATGTGTCTGGCCACCAACTGCAAAACCACTAAGATGCACACAAAAACTTAACATGAACTATAAGAAATGCAAAAATGTGTGCAAATTCCTGAGGCACCAGAGGCAGCATTTTCTATTTTAAATACATGTATCAAAAATACTGCTCAGCCCTGGTTGTCATTATAAGCTGCTTGTTTGAATTAACCAACTTTTGTTTTATCATCTGTTGAGGCATTCGTTGGGAGATATTTGTGTCATTAAGCCAAATAGATATTGTTGTCCTTAGTTTCATTAAAGTAAGTTTAAAGTAACCCAGGTATGTATTTGTGGCATATTGACTCCCACGATTAACTAAAGCCATTTGGCATTGGTCTTAAGGGTGCAATTGATGGGTTTTCAGAAAATGTTATTTGGCTTGATTCTTATTTTATCCAGCAATAACTTTTGAATTTAACCAGCAATAACATTTGAATTTGTTATTGGTAGAATACCTGTGGAGCCAAGTATTTAATATTTTGCAGTCTCCCACTTTGCCCCAAGATTAATTGATTTGACCTCTTATGGAACTGGCTAATTTGATTTTAGCATGCCCTGTTTTGCCCTCGAAGTACAATTAGCATATTGTCGAAATACATTATTACCCACTTTTCCCCAAAATTAAGGAAAGAATGAGTTGATTTTGTGTTTTTTCTAACACACTTTAGATGAATTTTCATTATGCATTGTACACAATGGCAAGTGGTAACCAATATTCTCAGTAATAAAAAATATTTACACACATTTTAGGGGATCAACTAAACAGGACTTGACTTCATTTTCCCAAATTGTCTGATTAATTTAAAAGTCTGATTAATCTTTTGCATTTTCAAAACTAATAGAAATATTGGTCAGTTGATCTTATAGCTCCTCTACATAATCTTAAGTATCATAACACATTAATCTGCTCAGGTTTTTCCATTAAAGGTATGTGTTCTTTATTGCCAACTGTGAGCATTGGCATAATTTGTGAATCATATTTGTTGTCAATCAGTATTTTGCCAGTTTATCTTTGTGTGTGATCTGTAAGTTCTGCAAACACAAAAGCTAAGGGTTTTATTGTGCTGAGCTTTTGCTCAGACTAGAACACAATGGGATTGCAGGCTGCAGGCTGCAGTCTGTCTGACCTATTTAGCAGCCAAGAGCTGCTATGAAATATATTGTTAAACATTACATTGTGGTGTTCTAACTATCAGTCTACATTTGCATATGGTTATTGAATACAATATGAACTTGAATTAATAAAATGCTAACTTTGGATGTAAATGAGATTCATGATGAACCTAACAGTAGCCAGATTTGTGTGCCTGTCAAAGTTAGAGTGATGTTAAGTGAATTCAACAGTTACAAGGTAGAGGTGAAATGGTGGCATACATTTCTTGCACTCATTCAGATACAAGCCAGAGTGGAATTCTGTGGAATTCTTGTGTAAGAAAAAGAAAAGCCATGGAGTAAAACCAGAAAATAACTTATTCTATACCCCTGGGCAGGTACACGAAGGGTGTGAATTTGTACAAAATTACTAATCCATAATTAGTCAGCTATCTTATTTTGTCATTATCTGGTTTGTTTGTCTGTTTCATGTTCTTTATTGGACTGTTTCATTGCTGAAGAGTTTCCTTGTTTATGAATTTATCTAATCAAGCCAGTGCTAGATCTCTGTAATTACTAGTTCCAGATGTTTTCCAAAAAAAAGATTATTGGAAGATAAAATAACAAATGTAAAAGTAATTGCTGATTCTGCCAATGTTGTGGCATAGGCTGCAATGTAAAAAAAACTGTAAAAACACAGTAAAAAGTCTGGCAGTAAAGTTTACAGACCAATACCATCAAATTACAGTAAATTACCATACCACCGGATTGTGTTTAAACTATGAACAATGTCTGAGGAAGTGATGGAACATCAGAATTGCACTGAATAAACGAGTATTGTGTGACATACGGGTATGATGAGATGGGCACACCCCAACTCAACAAACAGGAGCTACTCTCCCTCAGATCTCACTAGCCTTTAGCGCTTTCTGTACTTATGGAGTTAAGACCGCAAGGTCTATAAACACTCAGTCCTAGGGTCCCTCCTGATAATGCCCCTGACAGAGCCTGATTAATCATAGGGATGGGAAGGATGGAAAACCTCCAAATCAGGGGAGAAAGAATCAGCAGGCTACAGACATCTAGCCAGTTGAATGGTTTAGATAACTGTTTGCTGCTTTCTTGCTCTCAGTAAATTTGATGCTGTGAGATTTGTGAGTTCATGTTCATATCTTCAACAATGTCAACACTTAAATTCAACACTTACAACTGCCTACATATGCAACCTGGTCTCAGGGGAATATGCAGATTATATAGCATTAATGTTTGAAAGCCAAATTCGTAAGATATATTATGTTAGGTAAAGTAACGTTAGAATAATAATCCAGAAGGGAAAAAATCATTAGACTATGTTTTGAACCAGGGACTTTCTGCTCCACAGCCAGGTGCTCTACCCACTGCTCCAAACAGGTTATTTATGTTAAAGGAGGCAAGTAGTGGTGTTAACATTAATGTTACAAGTGATTTTCTTTTTTACCCTAACCTTAAGCCCAGTGCGGGGATACCTAACCTTAACCCAAACCCTAACTTGACTGGTATCAGGGCTGTGATACCTAACCAAACTTTAACTGAACCTTTTTGTTTTCTATCCTAACCCTAAACCTTAACCCCAACCGTAACACCAGGGCTGTGATACCTAACATTAACCTAACTGTAACATTAAAATGCACGTATTACATATTGTAGCAACCTTGTTAAGGCCACTACTTGTTCCCTGATATCCATATACCCTGTCTGATGCAGTGGGTAGGGCGCCCGCCTTCAGATCTGAACGTTGCCTGTTCGAACAGCTTGCTCATTTTGTGCTTCATAATAAATTATACGTTTTCGTACCATTCCTAAAATACAATACGTTTGTCTGCCGTTTGTAACATATGTTTTTTTTTATAGCTTTCGTAAGATGTTACATTTTATCCAATTCGTATTGTATTATGCATTTGTATACATTATTATACATAGTCGTGCATTGTAATGTAACCGAACGTAGCTTAACATCATATGAAATCGGATGCCATGGATTTACGTAAAGTAGTCTAGGTAGTCCCCTGAGACCATGTTGACATATGCCGTAAAACACCCCTCCACTGCATCCAGTACTGCATCTTTAGGAGTAGTCAAGTATCAATAAGCTTCCATTTCTGGTAATGATTGTATTTTAATCTGCCCATATGGGTTGCAACGAGTGGCGTCGTTAGGCTTCCAGGGCTTCAGCCCCGGGTCTTTTTGGAGTATCTGTTTGGGTCCTATTACAATAATAGATGTATTATTTTATTTGATCTAATGGTTTTGCATAACCGCACACAGAAAATGTCTGGTTGTTTTGCAAGCTTACTTCAACGCAGATGAGACCGTGTCAAAAACCTAGTGCAATGAAAGCCAACAAGTGCTTTGTTGTCACAGCCTATGCTTTGTTCCAATTACGCAGGGTTGTGTTGTGGCTAGTGATGTCCTGACAGCAACAATAATTCACAGCCTCTCTCCAACCGGAAGACTGTATTCCCCTTCATTTTTAAAGTATTGGAGAGTTAAGTGGCGGTCAGAGGTTGCTCTCGGCCTCCCCCCGCTGAGATTAACCAGATGCAGGCACTATCCATACAGTAAAAAAACCTGATGTTCCCTTAGTTTTTCCTCAAACTATTCCAGAAAGTATCTATTACCAGTGTAATAAAATTGTATACACTGGTAATAGATTGTTTGTGTAAGTATAAATGTACAGGGAAATGGCATACTAAACAAAGTCATTGATGGAACTGTGTATGATATTGCATAGGTTTAAGTATGTTATTTTTTGGGTAGTTGCCTGCGTTTTGATGTAAAAAATTTGGTGACCTCTGCCAATAGTGGTATGTTGCAGTGCTTTCTGTGTGAAGAGAAAATATCCTGTGTGCATGAATTTTTCCTTTAATCTTGGCTAGTTTCTAAGCACCAGGATCAGTGGGGTACTTGGCCTATCCACAGGACATACATAAGAAGGCTTTGTGCACAGCCATGCGCTTAGAGTTTTTACATTACAACGCATTTCCTCAAATATGTATTTTTTATAAATAGGTTGTTTTGGAGTGTGATGTTTTTTGTAGTATAAATGAAAATCTCTCATGCCACTACCTTTTCAAATTAGTGCATGCTACTTCCTCGAGGCAAGCCCTCTACACTGAATATTGCAGTGTAGGACAGTGTATCAAAGAGGCGTATACATAGTGGATGATATTACATGTCCTCCCATGCATATAAAGCCAAGCTATCCAATTTAACTCAGCTGTAAGTCCACCGCAAGGAGTCACTAGAGGGCAATGAGATAATATAGTCTGCGCTGCCCTATCGATGGACTGCCAGTATTCTGCCACCAGGTTTTTACATTCATTTACCGTTGATGCAAGCACCCTGTGAATTTCAGCCTATTTCAACATTGGTCAGCGGGCCTATTTGATTGCCATTACCATAAGTGTTTTTTTTCTTTACACTTTGTTGTCAGTAAAGTTTAAAAATGAGTCTGCTGTTATGAGTTAGATAAGCCTGTTGTAGATGTGATCAATGATGTGCTAATATTTTGGCAGTAAAATATCATGATTCAGTTGTAAAAAAAAAAAAAAAAGAATCTGTCTTTTACTGTTGTATTCTAAGAACTTTACATTAACTATTTATTACTCAATGCTGGTTTACAGTTAGAACGCAACTAACACGATAATGCCATCACAGTGAATGGAGCGTTTTGAGTCACAGTTACCTAAAATGGAAGAACATGAATGGAAAAGGCAAGATGTTGAGAGTCTCATTGTGCGTCAGTTGATTACAACCTAGTGGCATCGTAAACATCACGACATGCCTGTCAACGCACATCCTCAGTGGGTTTTGGAAGCTGCTATTTTTACGTAACGCTGACGACATGACGGCCTGACTGGAGATGTAGCCGTGATACTGTGGGTAACCCCCCTACGCTTATGATCCGAGCCATGGGATCTTTGCTGACCAAAGATACCAGTTTAATTTCCACAAACCTGTTCAATAAACAACCAAACCTTGTTTAACTTTGACATGTAATTTCTTAAACAGTCGTGACATATTACCCCTGTCTTTGAAAGCTAAGTACTGAAAAGCGTGTTGCTATTGAAACCATTTCCTCCTACTCATTCGCTCTTACATCTCTTCCCCCCCACACAAGGCCTAGCCCACTTGTGTCTAAATTGTACTGGTTTTGTTGCGTAGTGCCAGCGATAAATCTTGCCACATTCAGCACAGGGCTTGTGTGTGCGTGCCTGCGTGCACACAGATCCGGTGCCATGACACCAATGCAGTTTGTGATTTGTATTTGACATTTCAAATCCACCAATTCAGTTTAAAACAGTTTCATTTTGTTCATGTTTTCATTGTATGTATTGCCTATCTGTTGTACATCTCTTTGCCCTTCATCATAGTGTCAGCTAATTTCTGAATACAATTGTACTTTTTACTTTATTAAACAAATGTAAATGTATAGGTTGAAAAATGATGTCAGCTCAATAGAGGGGAAAACAACATCATGGCTGTTCTCTGACTCCTGCATGGGTCTGTGCCTTCCTCCATTGGAACAGATACAATACCTGTGTTCAGGGGTCTGGAGGAAATGTCTTAACAAAAATGGCAGGAGGAAGCGGCGAACACTTAAGCTGGTATAGCGTTGTGGCAGGCAGACAGACAGGGCTTGGTCTGAGTGGAAGCAGCAAGGCCTTGGAAGCGGTGCCAGCTGAGCTGTGTTCAAGGGCCCACATTTTGCAGCCCTGGCCAGGTTTTTCTCCCTGGCCCAACGCTGATGTAGGAAGATAATTCTATGCCAGCCTATAGCCAACTATGTAATGCACATTTGCACATGGAAAGCTAGTTAAACATTTTTAAACGATTTCCACTTATTTTCACAAAACACATATTGCTTACTTTAAGAACAGTCCATATGGGCTGGACCAGAGGTACTGCAGGAGCAACTAAACATGAACAATGATTGCGTTTAGCGAGTTCTAAATGGGCCCAGTACTTATTAATGGACCCAGGACCATCACACCACATGCGAATGACAAATCAAAATAAAACCTGCTTTTGCTCTTATCAACATATCTTCTGATATAGATGGAACAAAGTCTCTGTACGCCCACAGCAGTACATTGAGATTAACATTATACATGTATATGTACTGTCAGTAACAATTTCCATGGGAAATGTTATAACTCTGTAAACATTCTCTGATTATTACTGCCCTGACAGTGGATATGGGTGTGTTCAGGTGTGTAACACAATTTTATTGCCTAATTTATGAAGGTCAGCAGCCTTTAGTCAACTAAGCAGTGTTTGGAATGTGTGGAACTGAAAGTCATGGATGACAACTTAGGAGGAGCTTGAATATAAGTATATCAGATTTTGTTCATAAGAATTTCTAGGGGTGCCAATAACTGTGACACACTTTTTGAAAAAAATACTTAATTCATTATTAAAACTTTTTCCTTTCTCTGAACAATTTTGTTTCACTTGTTTTAACTGAAGATAGATATGGAATGTAAGATTTAGCTCATAAAAAACAATTGTAGTTTCCTAGCCTTTAGAATTGTTGGACCCTATGGTCAAGCCGAAAAAGGCGTGTGTGAACATGTTTGATGTCAAATGATTTGAGTTGCTTAACAGGAGTGGTTCCACTAACCACAAAAGTCCCCAGGGTTTTTGATGCCTGGAGAGGGATTAAGGTAGAGGATGGAAAGGGAGGAGCTGGACAGTCAAGCATTAGGTAGCAGGACTGTGTAGCAAGATAAGGAAGTATAGTTTCAGTGATCTGGGAAATGGCCATGTAATGACATTGAGTAATATGTAGTTCCCAAATACTTGTATTATCCTTTACCAGATCATTCATTTCATAATTTAAAGAGGTCTGTTTTTTCTTTATCCTTTTATCTAATTTCTATCAATTGCATTATCTCCTCTTCTGTAGTTGTCTTAAATAGAGACATCTTGTCTGAACACTAAGAACACATGGTGGGGGCCATTCTCTCACGGGCACTATAACCAAAGGGGCAGGTCCGATCAGAAACATATCTTTATGTTATTTTGTTGGTACTGTCTTGTCTTTCAACAGAGTAGCTATGACTTTGATCCATCAAAGTGTGTTTATATTAAAACATATTTTGTTCTGACATAACTATCATATTGGCATGTCTTCTATACACAATGTTTCTCATTCTTTGTGTATATATACACGGATCAGTCATAATATTATGACAACTGATTGGTGAAGTGAATAACACTGATAATCTTGTTATCATGGCACCTGTAAATGGGTGGGATATATAGGGCAGGAAGTGAACAATCCGTCAAAGTTGAGGTGTTAGAAGCAGGAAAAATGGGCAAGCATAAGGATCTGAGTGACTTTGACAAGGGCCAAATAGTGACAGCTCGACAACTAGGTCAGAGCATTTCCAAAACTGCAACCCTTGTGGGGTGTTGCTGGTCTGCAGTGGTCAGTACCTATCAAAAGTGGTCCAAGGAAGAAAAAGCGGTGAATCGCTGACAGGGTCAAGGTTTACTGATGCTAGTGGGGAGCGAAGGCTGGACCATGTGGCCCGACCCAACGGACTACTGTAGTTGGTCAAATTGCTGAAATAGTTAATGCTGGTAAATGTGTCAGAACACAAAGTGCATCGCAGTGTGTTGCGTGTAGCCTCAGACCAGTCAGGGTGCCCAGGCTGACCCCTGACTCCCTAACCCTACAATTGATAGTTCTCACGTGATGTCACAGCATATGAGAACACCCACCGGGCGGGCAAAGTATTGCTCGCATGCTTGGGTATATAGTTTTTTTAGCTTAACTCTAGCGTGGTTTTGTATGGACTACAGTTGTAATTGGGAAAACACTTTTGTGCAAGCTCATTGTCTCAGTTGCCATATTTTTAATTAGACCGCTGGGAAATATACAGTTTGAAGACATAAATAGCATTTACCTGTTTACAGTTTTGTGGCGATTGGACCAACTGTTCCAGAGGAGTAGCATTTTTAAAAGTATGGAATGTAATTGAATATTGTGAAAAATATATGCTGAAAACCTATTATTTA
Organism: Esox niger; assembly: GCA_016801105.1. Lineage (NCBI taxonomy): Eukaryota > Metazoa > Chordata > Actinopteri > Esociformes > Esocidae > Esox > Esox niger. The sequence goes on along the minus strand of JACXGJ010001412.1, from coordinate 44,956 downwards.
GTTATATAATTTATACAGTGTTTTCTGAGGAAACAAACTGATGAATTACTTTAGATGATTTGCTTAAGTGATTTCCCAGACCGGCAAGAAAAAAATAAGACTAATTTGGCAGTCTTTCTGCAAATGGATGACCCTCCTGGAACAATTCACAACACTTTTTTTTAATAAGAGTTTCACACTGTGACAGACTTGGTGCCTTAATAAAATTATCAAAACTTTAACGGATGCAGTCAATATCCTAGACTGTTTGATTACTGTACCTGCTCACACAAATCAACACCCACCTCTGTAAAAACTACAACTACAAATCCCTCCCATTTTTCCCAAATGCCATCAATCTCTAACCCCAGAAAACAGCCATCACTGTCAGTAATGAATATAGAAAAATATGTTGAATGCTTGCGTGCCACCCATTTCTGTGCCCTCACGACCCCCTACCATCCACTATTGGACCTAATCCCAAACAGTCGGCACAGACATCAACAGATTATCTTCTGAAAATGTTCGGGGCTTCCCCTTTTGTCTTCCCTCCAGGAAGCTGAGGAAGTTGGCTTGGAGAAGAGACAGGCTTATCCCAGCAACTAGGCCACTCCCTACCCCGTTTATCTCAGCTCAGACAGGGTCGTAAACATTCTTTAGAATTGCAACACAAAGAGCCAGTGTGATGTTACAGCATCAAGTATTCTCTACTTGTGTTATGTTCAAAATCCACTTGATGAATGATTCTGTTGCACCCTGTTTGCATTAAACAGAGAGACATTTTTTGTTTGACTTCAACCCGATCCATATACACTTTTGGATGACCCCAAAATAATTTTCGGGTGAAAGCGTCGTCACACTGATTCCACTGTTACTTTATTTATATTTTGGATATATTCTTCGTATTACTCCTTCAAGTATTAGTTACAAACGTAATTTAAATATTGCGTGATAAACTGACACTCAAACAAACATAGTATGTTTTTCTGCCAGATTGCTTATTCCATTCAGTTGTATGTCTTTTACCCAAATTAATGAAATTCAGTTAGTGCAACTCATGTTCAGAAGAAATACACTGGTGAAATGAGGAAGAAGTGGAATAATGAAATAAATATAAAGAAATTAAGTGTTCTCCCAAATACATTTTTTGCCCATTTTTGCCCATCCTAATAATTATGTTTTCCATAATCAGCTAAAATAAAATAAATCATAAAATCCCATGATTAAAATAGTAAACCATGAGCATATATTAGAGAAGCATTTTATTTATGAAACCCCTGTTCTAAGAAAAAAAAAAAGGGGGTTCACAGCACAAAACCATAAAAATAGCCAGTGACCCCAGCCACTCAGATTATAGATTGGCTATATGCGCACAAATTCATGCTAGATTCTATCCACAAGAACACGTGCACACATTCATAGAGAACAAGAACACATTTAAACTGACGTAACACACATACTTCACACTCATCACTTATACACTACATTACTGTCCCGACTGTTTTACTGTCCAGTGTTACTACTATGTGAATGGATATAAACTCAATGACTCTGTTCCACTGCACTGTTATTCATATACAGTTCCCTCCAAAAGTATTGGAATGGCAAATTCCTTTTGTTTTAGTTGTTCACTGAAGACATTTGGGTTTTAGATCAAAAGATGAGTATGAGACAAGATGTCAGAATTTCAGCTTTAATTTCCTGGTATTCACATCTAGATGTGTTAAACAACTTAGGACATACCACCATTTGTATTAGACCACAGCTTTTTTAGGTATTGATTTCTGAACTCCTCCTAAGTTAAAACATTAGTATTTTGTTGTTGAAACATGAATAGGAATTTGTTTTCTTTGTATTATTTGAGGTTCGGTGATTTTGATATTAAATAAATACTCTAATTGCCAATATTTTATTTGGAATTTGGGAGTAATGTTGTCAGTAGTTTATAGAATAAAATAAAAAATGTACTCAAACACAAACTTAATGAATAGTAGCACCAGAGAAATTGATAATTTTTGCAGTGGTCTCTTAATTTTTTAGAGAGCTCTATATCCGTACACAAATGGCCATGGGTTCGAGTCCCGGTCATGCCACTGCCGAGTGCATATTGATCTAGCTCCATCCGGGGGGGGGGCGGGGAAGTAATTGGCACAGGGGATTTCCTTGGGCCGCTGCATTCTAGCGGTGCCTCTAATCTGTCTATGAATAAGACAATGTGAGTGTTTCCTCCAACGTGTTGGCTCAGATTGACTTCCTGGTTAAGGGAGGGGGCATAAAATCTGTTCAGACAGTTCTATATTTTCATGTTGTACAATATCATTTTCCGATTTACCTATCAAACATGCCTGCTGTCATACATTATTTCTGCTTTTTGTGTTGTCACAGCCGCGTTAGCATCCTTAATGCCGTTGACCAAACTTGCTGATGAGCCTGTGGGGATTAAATGCACCGTAGTACATGCTGTCCATAGGCAGCCTTTTGCTAATGTAATGGGAGTAACAGAATAGTAATGCGTTGACATCATTGGTGCATTGTTTTACAGTGTTATGAACCCGTCAAAAATAGAACAGTCTCAGTCTCTCTCCAGCTCAGTCAAGTCAATCTTCTTCATTACATCTTTAGGAGTGTTACTTCAAAACAAATATCTGATCCCCTGGATCCCTTGTATAACCTAGTAAGAAATTACAAAGGAACCATCCTTCTGGGCTGGTTCGTATTCTACTTGTGGTGTTCAGTGGAGATTATAAGAGATCCTGGCCATTAAGGTATGACAATATTCAAATGTTCATATATTACAAGCAGACTCACATAATAATACCAGTAGCAGACAAGCTCCAGTCTACCCACCCAACTGACTGGGACGCCCTCAGGTTGAACCCAGGATGTAGTGGCACGTCTGCATTTCAATAAAGTGCTTTAGACCGCTGTGCTACTGGGAGATGAGGCAATTGCAGTTTCAGTGTGTATTTTATCCAAACTTATTTTGAAAGTACATTTTCAAAACCATGTTACGCATCTAAATGATTGACTGTCTGTCTGTCCAGCTTTGCGGTGTAACTGCACCACAGTCCAATGTGAGAAGATGGGCTTCCAGTGTGAGACTGACGGGGCCTGCATGGCCTCCACATCCTTCATTGATGGCCAGGAGCAGCACATCCGTATCTGCATCACCAGGGACAAACTGGTGCCCCCGGGCCAGCCCTTCTACTGCCTGAGTGCTGAGGGATACCTCAACACACACTGCTGCTACACAGATTACTGCAACAGCCTCAACCTCAAAGTGCCATCTGGTGAGCCAGACAGACATGTCGCACACACGCACGCATTGTCTGTCACTCATTACAAAAGACACTTGTCACTGAGTATCAGCAGTACATCCATATATCATCACATTCTACATTCTCCCAGTCTGTATATTCATTTATCACCACAATATACTCCGAGGCTGCCTGCTTCTATATAGGAGAAGGGTTTCAAACATCACCGAGTTGTGTGTGGGATGTTAATAGAAATGCACCGATACCGGGCTCATGTTCTCGTGCTCATGCCGACGCCACGTCATGAAACAGTAAGTGAAACTCAATGAATTCAATGAATCACGCACATATTACTATAGCACAAGCGTCGGAGCAGAGCAGCAACGTCCAGTCCTGCACATTCAGAGTATAAAACTACCTGGTGAGATTAGAGAAACGTAAATTGCTGTGTCTGTGCATGCAGACGTTTGCGTTGAACGGTCAGTAAGTGGCTGTCACTGATAAAGGCAGCCATCGTCTGAGAGACAACCCAAGTTAAGAAGTTAACTGTCATAAACTGCATAGCTACCATGGATTAACGTCAAGCAGACAACAATAGAGATTCGGCAGCAGCAATGAGGCCTGCAATTTTCGTATTCTGCCTTCAAAATAAAGGTCTGCGATTAAACATACATTCGGCAGCTAAAATAAGACTAAAGAATTTCTTATTGTTCCTTCAAAACGAAGCCCTGCGATGGGTTGTGTGTATTGCTTATATTTTCAAAGGTAAAACTATTTGGGGTAACAAATACATTAACTAAATTACTATTTAAATAATACATTATATAAGGTAAAGACTGCTATAAGGTGGAACAAATGTAGAAATGGTTAACGTAGAGAAACACAATGTTATTAGGGGACAAAACCTTTGGGTTCTTCTCTGAAAAAATCCTATCTAGTGCAGCTTTGAGTGTTTGGTATCGGTACTCGGTATCGGCAAGTACCCAGTCTGAAACAAAGTGGTATTGGTGCATCCCTAAATGTTAAGTTCCCCCAGTTAATTTGAATAACATGCAAAATGTACATTCATTGTCCTTTATCTTCACTGTCTCTGTCAGTGACGTCCCATCTGGGCCTGGCCGGTGGCTTTGGCCCTGATGGTACCTGGGGTCCAGTGGAGCTGGTGGCCATCATCGCGGGGCCCATCTTCCTGCTGTGTGTGCTGCTGATCGTGGCCGTCTTCCTGTTCCAGTACCATCAGAGGGCCTACAGCCATAGGCAGAGACTGGAGGTGGATGACCCATCCTGTGACCACCTCTACACGGCCAAGGACAAGACCCTGCAGGACCTCATCTACGACATGTCCACCTCTGGATCGGGCTCTGGTCCGTACCCGGCAGCTCTGTATGCGGTCTGAGCTGTTGACACGCCGATATTCTGCGGTTAATATATGGCAGTTTGAATCCTTGTCTGACCGTGTATTTCTTTCTGTTTTCGCCTTGACCCTGTGACCCTTGGCCTGGTTGGCCCCATGGTCCGTGTGCAGGCCTCCCACTGTTCGTCCAGCGGACCGTGGCCAGGACCATAGTGCTGCAGGAGATCATAGGGAAGGGCCGTTTCGGGGAGGTGTGGCGCGGCCGCTGGAGGGGTGGGGACGTGGCAGTGAAGATCTTCTCATCTAGGGAGGAGCGCTCCTGGTTCCGGGAGGCGGAGATCTATCAGACCATTATGCTGCGCCACGAGAACATCCTGGGGTTTATCGCCGCCGACAACAAAGGTAATCAATCACTGGCTGGCCGTCGTTGTGTGTCTTTGAAGACCACGTCGTAGCTTCATGGTGTCCGGTGTCTGGCTCCAGGGTCTGAGCAGCGGTGTCATCTCTTTCTTCAGACAACGGCACATGGACTCAGCTGTGGTTGGTGTCAGACTACCATGAATATGGCTCCCTGTTTGACTACCTGAACCGCTACTCCGTCACCATCGAAGGCATGATCAAACTGGCACTGTCTGCAGCCAGCGGCCTGGCACACCTGCACATGGAGATTCTGGGCACACAGGGTTCGTGTGTTTGTGCCTGTATATAAAAAGCATTGCATTTTGCAGTGTGTATGTTTGTTCTCGTGGTGTGTGTTTCCTGTTCTAGTTAAATGTAGGCCAAGTTTTATAGCTGGTAGCGTGGGTAGAAACACTGGTGGCAATGAGGCCAGTTGAGTTGTCCAGTATCAGCTACAAGGAAGCTCTCCAAATACATGCCGGATGTTTAGTCCACTGAATTACAGAACCCTGACACGCAGATTGGTTAATTATTAACGCTATTCGGGAAGGCCATTTGATGTTTTGTCGACAGTCATTGGTATACCAATAGTATACTGAAATTATCAATGGTAAAAATATATGGGCAACATAAGACACACCTTTAACACAAATATGTTAACGATCAGTTCTGTGAGTTCCACTGATTGTCCAGAATGCAGTAGCTGTGAGGTAGGCTAATCTTCTCTGCCCTCTAGGAAAACCGGGCATTGCCCACCGGGACCTCAAATCTAAGAACATCCTGGTGAAGAAGAACAGGACGTGTGCCATTGCTGATCTGGGGCTCGCTGTGCGCCACGAATCCACAACTGACACCATTGACATCGCCCCCAACCAGAGAGTGGGCACCAAGAGGTGCAGACATTTACCTTAATACGGATGTCTTAAGCCCTCCCTCCAGCCCCCCCACTGACCTGCCACCCTCATGCCCCCCAGGTACATGGCCCCGGAGGTCTTAGATGAGAGCATCAACATGAGGCACTTTGATTCCTTTAAGTGTGCAGACATCTACGCACTGGGTCTGGTCTACTGGGAGATAGCACGCCGCTGCAATACAGGAGGTCAGACAAGCTGTTCTTTACACCCTCTACCCGTGTCCCCAATTACTTTATTTTCCCTATATAGTGCACTATAAAGGGGGAAATGCTTTATTAGGGATTTGCATCACTCTCACTGTAATTTAACATTGAATTCACCAGTGACCCAGAGTTCTGACCTTGCTTGACCTTTGACTACCCCTAGGTATCCATGAAGAGTACCAGCTGCCCTACTTTGACCTGGTACCCTCTGACCCCTCCATAGAGGAGATGAGGAAGGTGGTGTGTGATCAGAAACTACGCCCCAACGTGCCCAACTGGTGGCAGAGCTATGAGGTGGGACCCATGGCCTGTGCTCTTTAAAGGAGATTGGTCGTTAAAGATCTTGCAATCAGTCAATTCTGTTCGGATATCTGAGCAGTCAATCACCTACTTAATAGTATGCGTTTGTATTTTAAATGAAGTATGTCAATTTCCCTTGTGCTGTTGGAATTAGTGAGTCTCGTGAGTTTATTTAGCCGCGTGCATACAGACACTATATTTTCATGTATGACTTCCTAAGATTTTCTCACGTTCGCTTAAACGCTGCTCCAATTTTACAGTGCAATGTTTCAGACCAAATTACTTCTGGTGTTGCAGTGTGTTCTATACTACTCCTATTAGGCCGCTAACATTACAGACATGAAATACTGGCTACTCTGTCAGAGCCAGCAGCCCTGACCAGCCTGGGGGCAAATGGACGTTTCCTCATGAGTCATCATTCCTTTGCTCATCCTGCCTCACTGCCGTTGAGTTTTCAAGATAAGATTTTTTTCTGAGACTTTATTGGTCCGCATTAAAGTTATATTTTGTTAACTAACTTTAAAATTCAGCCCCATGTCATTACTGTTTCTATAGGTATGTTACTTGGGCTTTATTACAAAGCCAAGAGTGCCTTTAGCTATTCTATTATTCTCTGTTCTGTCTTCACCAATTGTGAAAATCAAAGGTTAATTAGAAAAAATCTAAAAAGTACACAGGTGAGGAAGGAATGGAGGCTAATTCTGGACCAATAATACAATCGTCTTACATATTCGGTTTTATTACAGTTGAATGTGTTTATAATATTTACTGGACACTGTACACTGTCCAAGATCTGTCCAGATTCATATTCTGGTCGTGTCTTATGATTAAACCACGTATTGATTTCAACCCTGCTTTTTATAGGCCTTTGGTCTAAATGCATATCCATGCAGATTTAGTAAAACCAAGCTGGGCATGTGGGCATCTGTGAGCATGCTTGCTGGTAGGAGACATTGTGATTTCTGAAGCATATTATATCATCTGCTTCAATCTAATCAAGGTTTGACGTTTTTATATACTGTCTTTTTTAGGTTAGTTGTGCACAGCTAAATTTTCTGTTCACACATTTATATTTCTACTTGATCCACTCCCCGACCACTCGACTGCAACTTAATCTATTTGTGTACTCATACTCTACTTTATGTACATCTCTCTGCCCCCAGGCCTTGCGTGTGATGGGAAAGATCATGCGGGAGTGTTGGTACGCTAACGGAGCCGCACGCCTCACTGCCCTACGCATCAAGAAGACCCTGTCCCAGCTGAGTGTCCAGGAGGACATCAAGGTCTGAGGGACCTGTCCAAAAGGTCTAAGGAAAGGGCTGGGGACTCAGTTCTGTGACTAAAGGATGCTGAGAAACAGAGGTGGACAGGTTCTTTTGGAAGAACACGCAAGCAAATAAAAAATGCTATGACGAAAATTAAATTGAAAAAGAACAGTACATAAAAAAACTCTCCTGCCAGTCTTTATAAAATCACCACTGTCTGAGTTGTGACAAGCCCTACCTCGCCTATTCAGCCAAAACTACTGACAACCTGTCCTTCCCTGACCCCAACCTAAGCCAGCCTTCTGGACCATAAGTCTTTCTCTGCAGGCCCCTTTGTGGATCCCAGGAAGAGGAGCTGCTGCTTTTAACAGTAGCTAATAGGGGTCCCAATAAAATCCTAAATCTTTCTCAGTTCTGTTCATACTAAATGGCTGCCGACTGCAAATACTGGTTCTACTACTACTGCCCCTGACAATGCCCATATTTATCTAAATGGCAGGATATATACTGTATACAACTGTGTATTTAGTAAAAGGATGTGTGTAATTGTATATGATTGTTTCTAAATTAAGTCACAAGTACCTTTCCCCAGACATGTCAAAGGACACTAATGATTTCATTTTTTTATATATGTTGTTTGTTTTCTGTTTGTCTTGATGTAGACAGTATGACTGTAAAGAGGTTGTGTTGAGGTATGATGGTTTTCATTGTTTTCTTTGTCAGGAAGTGTGTGTAAGGGGAAAGATGAAGTCTGTAGATTCAGGTTATATTCTCCATGACCGGATCTTTGAATATGAGAACATATATATTAGCCTTTTAGATTTTTTTGTTTAAAATTTAATTATGTAGAAGATTTGACAACAGATGAGTACTGGTTACTGCTCTTGGATAGGAGACAACAGGGAGGGGTTTTTGTGCACTTTCAGACTTCTACTGATAAACAATTGGAATAAATCCAAAGTAACACTACTGTACTCTGAATCACTGAACATGAATAATACTCCCTCCTATTTGATGTCTCTTATTGCTATAGAACAGCATCTGATTTTAAATCAGTATTCCACTCCACATTCTTCACTTCTACTCCCGCTACATTACCTCCTAGATATGCAAGTTGTAAATAGTTTGTATGATGATTTATCTCTGATGTCAAATCTTGATTTCACCAGGTATTTTTTTTTTCAGGAATTGCTGAAACTATAGCTTTGATAAAAATGTTGAACATAAACCGAATAGGTACTGCTGATGTGAAGCCTCCTTCCCTGTGCTCTTAATTCTAAATGTTTACTGTGAGTTCTCTGCTCGGCAGGGCCAATGTGTGCACTAGTCCCTTCCCAGCACCACAAACAAGCCATTCTTAATACCCCACTATTGAAAACACCAGTCAAAGCAGAGGGTGTTCTATCACATTTTAATCACAGTTCCCCAGATTTGGTGACCCTTTATAAAGGGTGCTTATTCAGTGTTGCCATAGCACAAAAACATTGGGGTTGACTTGTGAATTCAGTTGATTCCAATCAATGCTGTATCATAGGAAATATGTATGGCCTGTATGTATTTATTGGATATAATTTTGTCCATGATCATGCCTGTACTGTACATATATTTAATTTTTTCTTAATTCTTGGAAAATGTCCAAAAAGACATGGCATGAGTACATGTGCATATTTATCCTGAAATTGTGGTTGCTCATGTTTTTGGCTTTGCGTGGGAGATGGGACCTGGATGTTGTCAGCGTACTGTTAGGATGGTGGGTGACATTGTCTGTCTTTGGTCAGGGATTGATCCTATGCAAATGTCATAGGCCATTGTTGGGATGTGTCTCTATGGCCTTGTTTTGAGCACATACTGTTATCTGAAGAAAGCATGACAAGATTAAATGTTGTATGCTGTTGTATTGCACTATGGAGTTTTTAATGAAGCACTGAATCATGAAAACACCCAGGTCTTGACATCTGGACAAATAATTCAGAAGAAGCTTTTTAAACCCTTTTCAGGACTAGTAACCAATCTTGTAAATAGGTACTATTATAGCCTATAGTAATAAATACAATGTTCTTATGTGGTGTTTGTTTTTATTTTTCTCACATACATTTTGTCTGCATCTTCCACTGATTTTCAGAGGCAAACTTAATTAATTGTACCTTCCATCAAATTCAAATCAAAAGGAAAGTCTAACTCCCCTTTAAATAACCATTTTTATAAAGTTGCTGGTTCATGTTTAAGGGAGATCTGTTGTCTCACCCCATTACTCTTGCTCAGTTGGACTTCACTTCCTGCACTTTACCTCTGGCTAAAGCACAACAACACAGTTAGACTTCAACTCTACTGCTTCAAGACATTTCACTGGTACTGTATATAATAGGAAAGTGTTTCCAAACATTTGACTAGTACTGTATATGACGGGCAGACAACATTTAGCGTCATACATTTGCCAGGACAAAAACAATGTGGCCACCTAGAGGTCAAGGCCCTTTGGCACATCTTACAAGCCAGGTCAAACAATGTAAAGACTAGTGATTTGTTTTAGCCAGGTAGCAGTCCTAGAGTTATATAGACTTATGTAGTGATTACAATAACAAGGGGACTTCATATGCGCATATTTTGAAATTGTGTCTTCTCTAGACTATGATTGGTTTTGAACATGTTAATTACGGACTGAAAATGTATGTTTGGATAATTATTTTGAGGTTCTCTTTTTCGCATGTTCCATCCCTTCATAAGAGAACATAATGCTTTAGCCACAGCATTAAACAAGCCCTAAGAATGTTCAGGGAGGTACATACATAAGCTGAGGTTTCTAGAACATGTGAACTACAAAGCTGCACATTTTATCTAACTCTTCCAATATAAATCAAGTCTTTATGTTTCTGTAAGCCATCCAGTGCCCAAGACAACAACAGGCTCTATCAGAAATTGTAAAAGGAATAGTCACTTGATACTGCTGTGGCTTATGCCTGAAGACTATATTTCTAGCATGCAATCACTACATTGAGTTTTTTGGATGCATTAGCGGTTCATTCAGGTTACATTTCAGATCGTTTTGCTCAATAAGAACTGAATGTTGAGTCATGTATTGTCACTAAACCCCCCCCAACCCACCCGCCATACAAATGCAGAAGGAAATGCATGTACAAGAAATTACACACAGCTGCAGAAAATAACCCCACATTGGAGAAACAATATTTATTGCTCATGCATTAAATTAGAAATTTGATTCACATTAGTAAAAAAACACTGTGCATATACATTTAGTAATTCTTATTTCATACCAAAATTATTTTTTATTCAAATGTTTAAATGTGCTAAGTTATTGGCCCAAGGGAGTCACTTTAGAGATTAATTTGTACTCTGAGAATGTGAAATGAGATAAGTGCTAGCATAAAAGGCTCAAATTGAATCCTATAGCAAGGAGATGACAACTGAATACAAACAAAAAGGAATGTCCAAAATGTCAAAAGCATTACTGAGGAATGCATGATGGATATCTTAGGACTCTGAAGATCCAATCAGAAGTCTAAAAAAGGTTCATAAGCAAGTGTTTAAATCCATCATAGATTGAATACAAGAAGCTGAAAACAAATCTGGTTGGGGCAAAATACAACTTACAAGGCAAAGTATATTTACTCAACTGCCTCAAGAAGTATTTTGAGGAAAAAGGCAAAAAAATAAGCCTGAACTGAACCATTTTCCAGTCTTCTGGGTCAACACAAATCATAACTAGAAAAATCATAACTAAACTCCAATTCATAACAGAGCACTTCACAAACTTAAACAAGTAATGAAAACAATGAAGTGAAATGTAGTTAATGCTACATAACAAATCAAAGTGAACTTATGATTTCATAAATATTCAGTGGTTGTGCATTATATATAAAGAATAAAAGCCTTAAAATTACATACTCTATATCAGTTCCATCTCAAATTTGTCCGACTTCACTTACTGTAAGCCAAGGCAGCGGCGTTGCCATCGTGGCTTATTATATCAAGTTCCACTGTGATATATGAACCTGTCATTCATGTTTGGCTAGTTGTGCGTAAGACACCAGCACTACATGTCCCATGTAGCCTAGTTGATAAAGGATGGTGCTTGAAATGCCAGGCTTGTGGGTTTGATTCCAGGAAGGGGCAGGATAAAACTGTACACGCTAACGCAAGTTACTCAGAAGATCATGTTCAAAAGACAAACTATTTAAATGTAATTAAGAGTAAAGGAATGCGGCTAATTGAGGGCCAGTGGGGAGTGATTAACTCCACTCTCCAGTGTCTCTACATACTGAATGGGAGACATGGAAAACAGATCCCCACTAAACTAGACATTTTACCTGTCCTGTATAGGTCTAGCACCTGCACATACAGAGGAGACTACCTGGTGTTGGACAGCCATGAAGACAATGGGCGTGCAGCTCCATCCCATTGGCCACTTTGTCCTGCTTCATATTTGGGTCTTTTTGGTTTCTTGGGTTTTGGCTTGGTTTAAAATGTTCTTCAACAATGTCCCTTTATCGGTGTCTATATTGCTGGATTGAGAAAGTCAAAAGACTTCACGAGAAAGTGGGGTCCTTTTGTTCTAGATGAACATTTATACACTGGAGATACGTTTTCAGATTCCCATCTTTTCCCTTTCTCCCCTCTTCAAAGATGCTCCTTTTCTGTATTGTTCCTCCTCGAATTTAGTAGAAATCTTTTCATCACTCCCTCAAGCAGTTCCTGAAACGAAATATAAATAAATCCTTATTTCACCTTGACAATTATTTGAGACTGGGGTTCATGCTAAATTACATTCAAATTGCTTTGTGCAGAGCAGTTTTTTTTACCCTCGTCTCCATCTCCATTAGTGAGTACCAGCGCCTGGAGGATGTCCGACAGTGAGACGATGCCCTTGACCACACCCTGCTGATCGACAACCACAAGCCTGTGCACCTGAAAGACGAGGAGCGGAGACTCATTCAGAGCAGTAGATTAGACAATGTATGTATAACAAACACTGGCCCAGTCCATTTTCATCAGGTCAAACCTGGGATGACAGAAGGAGCTCTTTCTGACCACTAATCTGGATATGCTTAGCAGAGTTTGCATGCTAATCCTGGACCCATGTCAAGAAATGCAATTTTTTTAACCAAAACACAAATATATTTTTGAAAGATGAGCTACTTACAACTTTAAATTAGCTATTTAATTATGCATTTCATTATACATTTTTCAACTGCTTAGCAGTGTATAAAAATAATGGCAGCCCTACAGACCATTGACCAAACAATCAGTCTACTATATTTGGTTAGACTTTCAACTGTTTAAAAAATGAATAAATAAAAGAATCCATGAGCAAGCCTTGCACCTTCTTCTTGTTCCTAATGCAGTAATCCAGTGTATTAGACAGGTGTCCATCACACTCACCTCAGCCTCCACCAGGCGGTTAATGATGGACTCCAGTGTGTCGTGAGTGTTGCAGGTGAGAACTCCCTCAAAATACTGAGAGCGGTGCTGCAGGGCTTTGGTGACAGTCACATCCAGGTTGTTGTAGGTCTTCTCTGCCGCTAGGTTCTGTGGGTCACATTATTACTACATTTCTACAGCAAACGAAACCAGAAATTGTTCGTTCAACACCAACAATACTGTCATCTCGAGTGACTTCATGTGTGCCCCTGATTCCCCAAGGCTGGCACAGGCAAAACAACCGTAAAGAAGGGTTGAAACTAAAACGTTTGCAAACGAGATTACATGGTTTTAGATTATTTTACATGTTTGTCCACATCGTGGTAATTAAGCCACAGTGGAGCGATTGGGATTTAACGTAAAGTGGCAATTGGGTTAAACGGTCTTGCTGAGGGACATTTTAGTATTTCAACAAAATCAAACTCAGCTGTTGATCTGTTCCAGTATTATGAAGACATTAATTTGCGATGGTATGGTGAGGTATGCAAATATTGGTCAACTTCCAGCACCATCATCTCTTAAATGTTTTGATAAGAAGAAACGTAATGACCATTTCTTCCATAGGCAAACATGTATGGGAACTTTTGTTTAAAATCGATACTTTCATCTGCACTGAATTATTTTCCTTACAGCAACAGGACACAGACAACTCTGCTTACAATCTTCTGCAAACTTTTTGTTTCACCTCTGTCTCACAAACACCCACAATAACTTTAAACTAGACCTGATTTTAACTTGAAAAGTAAAGTTGTTGGTTGCTTTGACTATGTAAAAAAAATACAAGTACAGTGTAACTATGGCCCACAGCTGTCCAATACTTACAATGACATCAAACTTGGAATAAATGTCCACCACTCGTCCTGTGAGGGAGAGAGACATAGGTATAGGAGTACCGCCTACAATAAACAACAGTAGAGACTGGGTATGAGTACTGCAATTTAACTGGTCACCCTTTCTTTTCCCTGGTCTCCCTCACTCACCATTGTCATCGATGACAGGTAGAGCAGAAACCCTCTGCTCCACGAACATGCCCAGAGCAGTGTAGAGGGGCGTGTCATATCGCACCACTGCAATCTTCTGGAATGTTCCAATACCTAGTGCTTCTAGAGTCTGGCCTAAGAAAGCAGGTTTTGGCATCTCTGATATCTGGCAATAATAACACACAAGTAGCACTAATTTAACAGGCTTGAGAAGTCACACAGAAATGAGACAATTTACTTCCTCACAAAAGAATCAGCAAACATTGGGGTATGGATGTCAATGACAAAGCCTACTGTCCACAGTCTACTGCTGAGAATGAGACATTGAGATGTCATGGAACAGCAGGTGACCAAATGTGTTAAGAGAGGAATGAGGATACCGTGAGAAAGCAGATCACAAAACACTCACAAAGAGCTTCAGGAACTTGAGAATTCGCTTGTGAGTGAGGATGTAGAGGGTGTTCCCTGTCAGAGGGTCAATAACAGGCAGTCTGTGGATCTTATTCTTCAGAAGAGAAGACACTGCATCATATAGACTGAAATAGAGAGGGAGAAATTAAAACATCAGACCTGAAAGTAACTCTAATGACAACAGTCACTAAGGCAGTAGACCTACCTTGCATTAGGGGATATGCTGACCAGGGGCTTAAAAGAGTCTTGAAGGTAGACTTCTATCAGGGAGGAACACCGACAAGGCTAGTTAGTTTTCATGAAAGATTAGTCACTTATTTTTACATAGTTAATAAATGCAGCTACCTCTCCACGTCTCGATCTTGTGCTCTTCCAGCTCATATATCTGCACCTGAAACATTACAACAGGGGAAAACAGTAACTAACATAAACAGGGAGCATGTGAGGTGGGTCAACTCTTTATTAGACTGTATTATATAAACAAGCAAAAGCAAGTAGGTTTACTTGGTTGCTAAAGTATGTAACTTAGTTGACATATCATGGCGCTTGCAGTGCCAAGGTTGTTGGTTAGATTATCACTGAGGGCCATGTCTAAATGTATGCACTCACTACTGAAATTCTGCAGATAAGAGTGCCTTCTAAATTGCTTATAATGCAAAAGACACGGACAGAGGGAAAGCTAGAACAGTCCTTACCAAAGGTGACTTGTAGTAACGATGGAGGATATTGATGAAGTCTGTGATGGTCAGCATGCCTGTAAAAAGAAGTCAGGAGGGATCCTCAGGAGAACAAAGCCACCACAATCCAACCGTAGCCTTGTCATACGTATTGTGTAATCTTCAGAAAGCCCAGCAAACAGAACATTCTGGACTTCTTTCTTACCTACAAAACACTGCTTCTTACTGTCCCAGAGTGGCGCTGCTCTTACCCCATTGGACACCAGTGCGAAAAACGCCTTCTTAACCTACAGCAGGGTGAATACAGTTTAACACCCAAACACCAAGTGAGCTAGATTAATTTGACATAATTTTTTTAAAGCAGATGGTGAACTTGCCTGTAGTGAAGTATCAAACACCACCAACTTGGAGCTGGTAGGGACCAGGTCATAGCACCGATGAGACTTCATAAACCGGGTATAGACGTTATACTCAGAGTCTAAGAGAATGAGAAGATCGGTCATTGTCTACCCCTAATCTTTAACGACTCTAAAACAAAGGATTTCAATGTTTGCCCCCAAGGCTCCCCCGTCTTTTTACATCTTTAGGATGATGGAAATAACATTAACAATAAAGATAACGACTTTCCACAGAAAAATTGCCACGAGCCAAAATCTTCCTAGATTTTTTTTATCTACTTCAGTGTTCTCAATTCATGCATCTTGGTGGGAGGGAAATGTACATGCAATGGTCCCTTTCCTATAATGCATTTAAAGTAAAAGTAAGTTATTCACCTTCTAGAAGTGGCTCCTTTTTATAATCCACATCATCAACCGCAAGTGGAATCTGGAAGAAAGTACAGGCTAATTAGCTATAATCCCTCAAATTGGCAACAGATGAAGATATACATCAGAAAATATTAACAAACGCCTGCCTGTCATTTGCTTCCACCAAATGGTAAAAGTGTAGATGGAGAGACACAGCTTCTCTCCCTTGCGGTGAAAAATGACTCCATGGGCAACTCAGGGTAAGCAACATTTCAATTAAGTATGAATCTACATCAGACAATCCCTATAAATCAGCTGGTGCTCCATAACCGAAATATGCAATTACATGCTAGAATGTGCCAATAAGATATAACAAGCAGGCGCTTGGCTCTTCACACTTTGCTTGTTCTGGTCATTCGTTCCCTCTGGAAACAAGCCATGGTGCATCACATGTTATAGAAACACTTGGCATGTGAGCAAGAAGCCAAATGATTTACCGGATGAAGAAATTGCCCCCACTATGAGGAAGCTGAATTAGAAGATTATGGATTAAAGGAACTAGGCCAATATTACGCCAATTTTCTGATTGAGGATGATGTGATATCAACACAGCTGATTTGACATGACCATCCTCCAAATTGACAGGGCTTTAATCCAATTAAAATATTTCATTCTAAAACCGGGTTGGTCAAATTAACCCTAACCACTGTTGACCATGGGCAACTATTAGACGTAAAACAGCATGTTTGTTTACTTTAATGAGAAATTACGATTCATCCGGGTCTGATCAGCAGAGCCAGGGAAGATAAACAGTAGCACCCCTGTAAAAGGTACCCAGGCATTATTCTCAATGGCATCAAGTCAGTCTCAAAACCTGTGCACACGCAGATGCCACTTCAAGAAGAAAAACAACATTCAGGACTGAAACCAAATGGTTTATAACCAAAATTATGTACTGTCATCTAATAATCCTAAATGCTGTTTGGCTGATAGCTGTGGTACATGAGACCATATACTACAGGTAAGACTTTCTGTTTAAATTTTTTTGGTAACTACCTTATAAAAACAATAAGGCGATTGATGGGGCTTGTGCTAATTTGCCAAAATAGCATGTATAAGTGCTGTCCAGGCACTCCGCAATGCGCCGTGCATAAGAACAGCTCTAGGGCTGGTAAATCGGCCATATATCACACTCCCTTGTGCATTACTGCGTAAAACGACCATTAGACGAAAGGGAAATAGGAGGTGACTGACTGAGCTGGGCAATTATACTTGAGAAGGATAAGCAGGCTGAAGCTGGCAGTCTTCAAATTATTTTTTTAAAGGCCGGTATACACCCACACCATATTGACATAAAATATTAGTTTAAACACACTTTTTGGAAGGCTAATACTCTCAGTCATTACAGGATACCTTGATTATTAAAATCGGAAAGCACAGGCACTCAACTAAGGCGAAATGTGTAGGACTAGTTCATACAGATCAAAAGGTTACTGAAACTAAAGTCACCAGCTAACTAATAAATACACAAGGAACAGTTGACCTCTCAAGCCCGTCAACGGCCAAAAACCAATTTCGCCATGAGGAGGTAAATTAGTTAGCGCTACTAGCCATCTACAGTCTGTACAGTACTAAGTAAAAGTTAGACAGGAAATTGACATCACAACAATGACATGCAACTACTGTAGCTAACTAAATTAGTAGTATGATATAATTTCGTAGGTAGCCACGCAGGCTAGTTGGATACGAAACAGTTCGACGAGGATATTGGCAGCTAATGTTGTTGGACAACGTTAATGTCAGCTTGAACGTAACTGTTAGGGTAGAGGGGAAACACAAAGCAGGTACCGTGCTTGGCTACCTACAGGCTAACGTTATTAGCTAGCGAATAATTTCTCGTGGTGTTACTTACACACTCCATATTCCATTCACTGTCCCGCCCTTTCTTGATGAAGTAGCGAGTAAACCAGCAAATATTCTTCTAAAGGACTTCCTCCCGGGGAATATTAGCTGGAGATGCAGATCTGAACGACGTGTGACTTGTATTCGAACTGTACCGGAAGCGCATTCTAACTTCCGCGCAAGATGTTTAGCTCGGCTTCCTAAGCTGGTTAGAACTATAGACTAGATATAAGATTTCTTTTTATTGGAGTTCAATACATTTTTAAATGAAAAACATCGAATGAGGTCAACACCATCAACATAAATACACAGGGTTTCCACATTAAAAGACAGGTTTTTAGCGTACATAGTGTGCATATGTAAGCAGGCACAAGGGGGTCTGGTATATGGTTAATATACCAGTTACAAATTATTCTTAAACTCATTGCATCGTGTATATATATATATATTGTAAATATATCACAAGGATCTAGAAAAGGCCCATGTTTAAAGCATCATCCACAGACCTGTTGGCTCTATAGTCAAACCACAGTGGATCAAAGAAAGCATCAAGGGAGGTCCACCTGTGTATTTGGAACTGGAACAATGATGGAGGATTTGAAACAGGTATAAACAGTTTATTGCTTCAGTGACAGATGCAATGTCTGTAAGAGCTGATCAGCATAGTGCTTAAGTGTAGGCAGAAAGACTGACCTGGCAGCAGTCCTGCTGTTGTTTTATAGTCTGTTGACCACCTAACCTATGACCACAAGTGTTGGTGGGCAAACAAGGACAGAAAGGAGGGTTCCTGGGATGGCAGAGAGATAGAGGGGCCTGAAGATGAATTGGGGTGGTGAGACATTTAGCAGGGCCAGTTCTATGCATAAGCAGCATAAGCGGTCGCTTAGGACCCGCAACCAATAGAGAGTACCTGACCACAAGGGACAATATAAAGCTTAAGGCCCCCAAAAGACTAAAACCAACACTGGGTTTAAGAGGGGGGCGATTGGCAAGGTGTGTGTGTTGGGTCAAGAGTCCTGGTGATTGAGAAGCCAGTATGAGTCAAATCTGCAGTACTATTGGTTTTGTTAATTTTGACAGTGTGTCCACTGCAGGTAAGGGATGAATTGGTTTGTAGTTTTGCTAATTTGTCAGATACCTGTCCAGACAGATGGGAGGGGCCACAATAAGTGATCAGTCAAAGCAAGTAAAAGACCCACTCAGTTGAATACATTAAAATGACAGAGGCCCTCAATGGCGCTGCATATATTAATAGATTTTGGCCACCACAGAATTCTTAATTCTCCATGTTGTTTTTTGTCTTCAAAATAACACATGCATCCACTTTAACCAGTGTATTTGTGAAAATTTAAACATTATGAAAATGTCAGCCATGGTTCAGCTGCATACTCGTTTTTACTACAGTAAAGATCATAGCTTAGTTTCATACAAGGACAATTACATCATTCTAAGCATCATAATTCTTCTGCCAGTAATGTTGTTGCCTGCTGCAGAGATGGAATTCAAATTACATTTTCCTAACATTCATATGAATTAACAATAGCATATAAAAAGCATTGAAAAAAGACAGACATTTAAAGGAGTAAAGGATTTATTTATATATACAAAACTGTTTACAGCATGATTTCCAAGTTAACATTGACCAATGTGGGGGTTGGTGTTCAGGTGCACAACACATGGGTTGTAATCATTAATTCAAACAGCTGCATTTTGAATCTAAAACAAGGGTTTCAACTGCAAAATTTAGGTAGACTACTCTCCAATTAGTTTTGTTTGTTTCTGGCGGGGTATTCATTTCGAGAATTATGTTGCAAATTGAATGTTTTGCAACTAAATCAAGAGTTCCTATAAGAAAACTACAGGTATTACTCTCCACATTCAATTATGTTTGCTTTTTTAAACAAAACAATTTGCACCAGAATCTGCAAAACAAATACACCCCTAGTTTTCCACATTGGGTCAAGTCAACAGAGAAGGAAAAAAAACTAGAGAGCACCTTGAGTCAAGTAGGGAAGCATGAAGGGGAAATAAAGGGGAGATTGAGGGTTAAGGCACAAGACACAGCATCACCAGCTTCTCAGACCATCATCAATCACCTAGCAATACTTCCTTCTACTACTTACGCAAAGAGAAGCACTAAAAACACGTTTTTTTTTTACTAAATAACAAAAAATAGATCATAGGGGTGGGCCTTCTGGATAACTTATGGTAATGTCAGTAAAATCCATTGGCTTCTAATTGATCTTTCGTCTGTAAGGCTAAAGTGGAAACAAATCAGGTTATGGTGAGCACTGTGTTAGCTGGTATTCCATGACTCAAAACAAACTCCATAAGTCATAATGCGTCATAAGGCAACCATGTTTTGCATGAATAACCCTATACTTCTGGAATAAAAAATAAATTAAATTAAAAAAATTAAACCAGCAGATGCTGTGGTCCCCATTAACTGGTTTGAAGCCCACGGTGGTAAGGAATTATCATTAAATGCAAAAACTTATTAATTATAGTCAATACATTTTATTCAATAAGCTGCTGTATGAACAAAATGGTACTGTCTCAGGAAATAACCAACAACACTATCAAACATCTGTCTACTAGGGTCCTAGTTCTCTGGGATCAAAAAGCCAGAACTTATAAATATAACTATCCCTTCCACTCTCTTCTAGTCTAAACTTCATTCAAGGGGGCCTAGATAATTATAGCGTAATTATACAGTGAAATGACAGGTGAATCATAGAGGAAGGGAAAAGGAAGGTAAAGAGAACAGAAGTCCTCACAAACATAAATGTATTCTAGAAAATACAAATTGGCATGATTTACAGTTCAAGACTGAAGTGTATTCTGAAGTTGACTTGAAAATGTTTCTGTACAAAACAAAATTGCCAAGACCAATCCAAAAGGAAATATATTTCTGCAACACACATGTTGTGTGAAGGAAAATATATCCTAAAGTATTATAATCAAGACATTAACCAGTTGTGAATTATACTGACTTTCCAACACTCACAAATGCAGAGTGAAATGTGGGCAATCTCTGCCACGGCCAGTATATTCAGCAAAGTATACAGATGACCTGAGAAAATGAGTCAGGCATGTTTTTCAGGCATTAAGTTCAGCCTTTACTATGTACAAGGTTAAGCTAGCCAGTGAGAGTTTGGGACACTATCCAGTCAGCACTCAACCTGTTCATACATGATTAACTAGTAGATACAAATTATTGAAATATCAGGAATATGTTTTTGTTGTAAAGTTTGGGCTTGTGACTCTTACATTTGGCATATTCATAGGTTCTGTTTTCTCATGAACATTATAGACTTCAGTAAACCAGACAATGAAACCCTTGTGTGACACCTGTCAGTTCTCCTTAAATCAGCCTTGAATGTGATTGACTGCCTTTGAAAAACACTGTCGAATTATAAAGGCCACACTGCAGGCCCCTTGGTGCTGTGGAGATCATAATTGGCAGGCTGGTGATGTTGTGTCTCCTGGCTTTGGCCAATGAGCTTACTGCTGTCCTGGTGAGACTCTTACATCACTGCACACTTTTTATCCTCTGAGGGAACATTCCCATCCGCCCTCTCCATCTCCAGAATGATCTGCTTGAACACCTCTACCGCGGTCTATAATGCAGTAGAAAATAAAAAGAATGTAATGCTTTGGAATACACACTTTTGATGAGTAACTATTCGTGCAGAGAAAATTCAGTTTGAACCTCGTTCTCCTTGGCAGAAGACTCCATGAATGCTGCTCCCCATGAGTCGGCCAGCTTCTTCCCTTCCTCTGGCTTGATCACCCTGAATGAACGACACACAGAGCATGATGTAATGATATCCAGTACAGTAGGCTTTTATAGGTCAGGGGGAATGAATGTACCTGTTCTCTTACAGTTCAAGACAGTTCTTCACATACTGAGTGGGAGCACTACAGCACTCTCCCTTTATTTACCTCAAGTATGCTTACCTTTCCATGTGGAGATCTTTTTTGTTTCCAACAAGAACAGTTGGCACCCTGAAAGAAAACATCCATTTGAATTATGTTCATAACAGATCAAAAGCAATGCTTAACCCTTTATAATATGTTAACTTACTGTATTTTTCCAACCATATCTAGCAGCTTGTCATGAAGAACCTGAACAACTTCAAAACTGCAAAAAGTGAAAGATACTGGTTAACAGGATCCATGTGTGCACTGAAACCAACAACTCAACATACACGGCGGAGCCGCGTGGTTAACAAAGTGTAGGGTCAAAGAACGATCAGCACCAAATAAAATGCAGCTGTCACCATTTACCTTTTCATGGAGGTTACTGCATAGACCAAGACATAACCATGTATGTCCATTGAATGAGACTGAGGAAAAATAGAATACTCGTCCTGTAGAGACAAATGGTTAAATTCTTTGAGGAATTGCAAAAAAGATAGATGGATGTACGAGTGCTTCTGAAGAGAATATTGATCACTGTTTTTTATTCCCATTCGGTCATATACAGGCTGTCAGTGGTGCGTCGGTGGGAAGCCCCATGGGCGATGCCTAGGAAGCGGGGATTCGTTAGCAGGGAAATCCGAAATGGTACAGTGAAATCTGCTTCTTCGCTACACAAACAGGGGTAAGCGTATTGGTTTCTGCTGATCTTTTAAAGCGCAGCATTCCATGCCGTGTGCAGTTTGTCACTTTTGGAGGCAATAGGCATCTCAATCCCTGACCTTTTCTGCACAAACGCATTTGTTCCTACAGTGGTATGCATTGGCTAACATCGTCTTAGTCTACCAAACAAACATCTACCGCAACTGCATCCCCATGTGTATCGTGCCACCGAACACCGTTACTTTGTAATGTTAGGTTGGGAGAAATCAAATCAATTAATCAAATTCACTTTATAAAGCCATTTTATACCAGCAGTTGTCACAAAGTGCTCTTACAAAACACCCAGCCTTAAACCGGAGTGCAGGCCCCATACTGTGCTAACTCGTAGCAGAAGGTGGTACTCCTTCCTCAAAACTTCTGTAACCAACTAGGTAATTGTACTGTAGGCTACTTGCAGGTCAGTTATTTTTGTAACAAAGCTGTGGGTTAAAGGAAAAGGGTGGCTAATCTGAAAAATCTTCAATATGAAAAATATGTTCATACTTTTTTGGTTGCTACGTTATTTCATAGTTCTTACATCTTCACTATTATTCAACAATGTGGAACATTGTCAAATTAAGAAAAATACACTTGAATGAGTTGTTTCCCAGGACTGATGGCCACAATCTGCGTGGTACGTCACCAACATGCCGGTGTAAAAACAAACCCATTGGAAATAATTCCGCCAGCTAAGTTAAGTCTATCTAGCATTTTATTCTGTCACTATTTGCAATAGTGGTCTTGTGATGAAATTCCTTTCAGTATCAGAATAGCCACATTTCATTTTGGAAGAGGTCAACCAATACACAAGTCCCTCCATTTACCTCCTAAACTACTAATTACAGTGCCTTTGGAATGTATACAAAGTAGTTGTCTTCATCAGATCTCAGATGTATATTCAAGCCGGAATGTATCTGTTAAATTCCTATTGGACACGCCCATGAGATCTGGCGGTATTTTTTTGTTACAGACATAATATAGGGTTTGAGAATTGCAAAGTATTACCAAAGTGTGCAACTATAGAGCCATGCTTTTTCTTTCATTCATTCCAGTAACAAGTATTTTTCTCCAAGGTGTGTATATTGCTTTCCTTTGTCTTCTGTAATTTGATGCTGCAGCATGTTTGATATACATGTACCGTAAATCTGTTCCAATCTCTCTATCTAGCCCTATGGCACTGCCATGATGACAATGATGGAGTGACTATATTGCATGCATTTTGGCACCATGTTGGCTACTGACTACAACTATGTTCAAGAATACATAGAGACCCGGTCATTCATTTTAAAGCCCCAAAATGGACCATTAACGCTGTGCTCTAAAATGAATGTGTTGACATCCCTAGTACGGGCAAATGTATGTATGAAACATTCTGATACGTATCATTTTGTGTTTCTCCACCCACTCCCACTCAATGCACTGCTTCTAAAACGGAAAAATATTTGTTTTCTGAAAACATTCTTACATTGAGATCAATTTTAATAACCTGTACCTAATTCTGATTCATACAAAATCTGAATTAAGTGCATGACTTTTTGATTTAAGTCACAATTTCTCATTTTAAAGTGCTGAGGAGTGGATAAGAAATAGCATGAGTAATCCAGTGCAAAATATTACATACCTGACCAGCAGTATCGACCAACTGAAGATTGAAATCTTGACCATTGACAGACACCATTTTGTTGAAGGCTGAAGATAGAAAAATCCAGCAGTCAGGTACAAGCCAGACCACATAAGGGAGAAACATGGTATTTGCCGGATATAGCATGATCATAAAAATTGAAATGCCTATAATCTTTTCACTCATGCATACTATTTTATCCTGAAATACACATTATTGTGTGTAACATAAAATAACAACAAAAACTGATCTATTGATTAAATAAATAAATACTTACTGTTTTCAATGGTAGGGTCATAGGAATCTACAAACTGCCCTTCCACAAACTGTATCGTGAGAGAAGACTTTCCTATATAGGCAGAAGAAGAATTTAACCAATAATTAGAACTTTTAATTATTTCCTAATTCAATGGAATGGTGGTGTAATAGCATTGGCAAGTGATAGTTCTATAGTTACATTGCTTTAACTGTTAACTTCCTAAAGATTTGCTAAAGTAGACGGCTTTGTTGTTAGATTGTGCTGAAATTGGCATTATTTTCATAGCAGGGCCAAATAAATTATTACATCTTATAGTTTGATACATTACCCCCTCCAATACATTCATTTTAGCCCATGTTGGCACGTACATGTTTCATTCTACTTTGTCTGAAGCACTGCACAAATACAAAGCTGATTAAACAGGTGTAAAACAGACTTATAAGGTAAAGTTAGTTTTACAAAGGACATTTGGTTGATATTTGTTTTCTCTTGTCAATAGCTATAAAGTCTTACATATTTAGAATCAGGATATCAAAATTATGATAATATTATCGCACTTTCCATGGCACAGTTTTCGAAGGTGCAATTACATTTTCTAAATTCTATAAAATGTTAAAATAAAAAAGATAAAATAAAAGCCATGGATAATAGTCCATCCTTCCCGATTCAGAATATGAACTTTTCATAGTCATTGCACCCATTTTCTAGGTGCTATTGAATTTCAAGAAAATAATGTTGAAATGTTACATTTTGAAAAATCAAAAGCTTCCTCCCCATAATCAGAAAATGCCCGTATTATAGTCATGGCACACATTTTGGAGGAGCTATTGAATTTGAAGTTTTATCAAATTTTGAAAATGTGCAATTTAAGAAAAAAGCTGTGTATTGCAGTCCATCCGTCAGGAGAATGTTGAACTAGAGATGACTCCCTCAATAATCTGTAATCGAATCTAGTTTCTAATTCGTCATTTCTGTTCCGTTATAGCAAACATGACCAAACAAATTCGATGGTTTTATTATAAAATAGGGGAAGAGCTTTTTTATGACTGAACGGAGGCTTGCGTTTAGTCAGTTATTATTGCTGGTGTGACTTGTGAGGCATGTTTGCTTTAACAGACGTTTCATCATGTTGGTGGGTTATAACAGATATTTGGTATTATTTTTCTAGGTGCTATTGAATTTAAAGAAAATAATGCTGAAATGTTACATTTTGAAAAAACAAAAGCTTCCTCACCATAATCAGAAAATGCCCTTATTATAGTCATGGCAAACATTTGAGGAGCTATTGAATTTTCAAAGTTGTATAAAATTTTGAAATGTGCAATTTAAGAAAGAAAGCTATGTATTGCAGTCCATCCTTCTTGATTCAGAATATGCACTTTTAAGTTAAGGCAAGACTGTAGGAGATACTGACAAATTAAGGCAGGACAAAAGGCCCAAAAAAGCTTAGTTTTGAAATAATAAAATGTATATTTGTAATCTGGTGGTTCTCAACTTCAGGCCTCGGAGTACCACTGTGGTAATCTATCCTCAAATTCTGCAATTTGCATAGTCATGAAATGGTTGTCTTCATAGCCATTGACAAGAGAAACGAATATCCATCGAATGTCCATTACAAAACTAACTTAACATCGCTAGACCTACGCACGATAAGCGACACAGTATGAAAACCTTTCGTGTTTGTTCAACAGGTTTTATTTGCGATGCTAACAATGCCCATTCCATCACAATAGTCTAAATAGTCTAAATAGTACATACTATTTGGCATCCAAAACCGTACAGTTTGTTGCTAAAAGAAAAATACATACTTAAACCTACATTGACAATGCCCTAAGTACACATCTCACTGATTTATTTTGCAACATACTAGATTAAGACTAAACTTTTACTGATCGACTACCTTCTCACAAGTTATAGCTATATACGTGGCGATAAGCTTAGTGGGGCTAATGCATAATGTACCTAAATAATTGTTGTGGTGGCCTAATAAACCATTAATTTCCAGAAGCATAGGGATGTATGGTAATTTGTGAGAAATAAACTCAGCGTTATGATTCCTTGTCTCTAAACAACAAGTAGACACTGTGATATGACTAGATAACAGTATACGGATTTTGCCACCTTCGAAAATATGTACAATTTCGCTGGCGAACTTATGGCAAAGTCATCACTTTGTCATGGTGACTGGAATGGGAAGGAAATATATCAAAAATAATTGTTCTAATATATACAAGACAATAATTCCTATTTTATCATAGATGCATAATTCAATTAACAAATCGCATACCTCACATCATGTTAAGGTAAAACAATTCAAAGAAAAGCAAACGTACATTGGCCAGCTAGCAATAGACAGCGTATCCAGAGTCCGTAGTGAAATACCTTTTTTTTGGCGTAGCTAGCTACATGTAGCGGCAAGCTATGCAAACAAAAACAAAGGATAGCTAGCTAGTAACACGTTAGCTAGCTTGTTTCTTATTTTACTCACCTACAGATCTGTACCCAATCACCGCAATCTTCCTGTATTTTGGTTGAGGCATTGTTTTAAAAATATTTACTTGAATAGATAGTTTTGAAATGTAGTATGGTACTTTTGATAACGAAACAAAAACTTTATCGCCGCATTCGTATTACGTCACGTGACAACAACAAACTTTCAGAGCCGCTCGATCTAACTCCCCACCGGGCCTCGAGTTGCAACTTCAGAATGGAACTGAAGTCGTCAGAACACGTATTTGGACTAATATGTCCAATAAATAGGTTATCGATTGAGTTATGTATTTCGATAATTAGTTTGAACAAATAAAAATAAGCGTTTTTGGAACTTAAAACAGGAAACCAAAACGGCTTATTCACAGCAGTTGCGCTTCGCCAGCCACACTGTCGGAAACTGGAGAAGCACACCGTCGCAAAATTACATACGTCAGAGCTTGAGGGTACCCGTCAGGAGAATGTTAAACAAGGGATGACTCCCTCAATAATCTGTTATCGAATCTAGTTTCTAATGCGTAATTTCTCTTCCGTTATAGCAAACCATGACCAAACAAATTCGATGGATTTATTATTAAATAGGAGAAGAGTTTTTATGACTGTGAAATGAGGCTTGCGTTTAGTCTGAAAGTTATTATTGCTGGTGTGATTTGTGAGGCCTGTTTGCTTTTACAGACGTTTTGTCATGTTGGTGGGTTATGTGATTTTATTTATATTTGACAAATATCATGAAACTAGGATTTTTTGTATGACATATGTTTTTTCATTCATAAAATTCAGGATACTGAAGTTATTTCAGCACGATTTTATGCTCAAACATTAAAATAGATACACTCCAAACTTTTCTGCAGTACATTTGCAATCTTTAGCTCATATGTGTCCCTTATTTGCAAATAATTGTTTGCATGTGGACTGTATGCAGTACAGGCCCCTACAGATTCCCTGTTTTTGTGCACACGCTGTGCTAATATGAGAGTTGCCATCACATTACTCTACAAGTGTATTCAGCTATTTTTGAAAAGCACTTTTAGTATGATGCAGATGACTTTCTGGTAACTTTGAGAGCAAAAAAAAAACACTGTATTTATATGACCCCTGATAACATTCGAGACGGTATATGTATCCAAGACATCTGAAGAAAGGACTGTGACTTTGTGGATATCCTATTCCCCTCCACACAAAAAAATCTCTTTGTTACATTAAAATAATGATCACAACATTACATCAAACTTTTAACTAAAGTTTTCCTGTTCTGTACAGCAGAGGTCATCATTACCCAAATGATCTGTGCACACACCCTAATTAGTGCAATTTACATGTGACAGATACAAATACCTTTTTAATACATTTAGATTGCAAAACCTATTCAGGAGTTAGTGTCATTTATTTTTAATGAGCATGCCATAAAAACAACAGTCCAACCATTAGGCATAATACAATCTCTGCAGCAGAAGCTTTTGTGCACTGGAGGTACAATCGTACACTACACTTTTTATCGGGTTGCTCTTAACTCATGTCCTTCTGGATAATCAGTCTTTTGCTAGAAAACATTGACAAAGACACTTTGGCTCAGTCCCAGCCAGAGCAATATCTGCAAAGGCCACTGTTCAATATCGAAATGAAAGAGGGGTTGCCAAATCAATACATATTCAGAGTAGATATGCTATTATTAAAATGAATCCTGGGGTTGTTGGTCTATACTTGAGAGGACCCATGTGACCAATAGACTGATTTGAAAAAATCCATTAGTGGAACTGTAAGTGAGAACGTTTGGGCAACAGGTTTGAGCCAGTGTCTTAAATATTTAGGAATTACATTCAACCATGTGAAAGTGATAAACTAACATACATATTTCTAAGAAAACAACTTTTATCATAAGGAATGCCATTCATTTCAAAGCCTACTATGACTTTGTACCAAATGGTATATTGATGTGCACATTTTGTGCTATCTAATGTCATCCTAATAAGTGTGATATGACATTTCTAAAGAAAAGCTACTTTTGGCAAATCTTCATATAAAGATATCTTTGGTTAACCTTTCCTTGAAGAGACTTACGCTCTAAATTCAGGCACATGTCATTCTCACACCTGGATGACAGCAAATGTATTAAAGGTTTTGGCATTTGACCGCCAATTCTTGGATTGCCCCCTCATTCATGTATACAGATAGTTAAGCACACTCACAGTAAAATCATCACAGTTTGCCCTGGCCTTCCATTCTAGGCCATTGTTTTCAGTATCTACCTTAAGCTTCCTTTGGCACTGTGGTTCTAAAACAGACAAACAATTTTGGATTTACAAGGTATAGGTAACATAAATCTATAGTACAATACTGTAAATCCTGTTTCCATGCATAACTTTATGACTGAACAATGCACACAAAGGTAACTTAGGCATGCCTAAGGCATTAAAATAGGTAAATCTAAATGTTTCTTTTGAGAAATGTGTTTACATGTGATGTTTAGTACAAATTGCAAAATGACTGACTGTTTCCATAGACTTATAATAGAATAAACAGGTATTCATAACAATAAATACTTAGAACCAGGGGTAAATAAGCTTGTGTGGTCCCATAGAACATCCATCACAGCGGTATAAACCCAAAATGCACTGTGGCTCAAGGAGAACACTAAAATGTGAGACCAAGACACAAAACACCAGTGTACATATCAATTCAGGCTACATGAGACCCTAGCAGACAAATAAAGCCAACAAATCAATACAGTTATATATATTTTTTATATTATATTTTTCCATTCATAACATTTGGGATGCTGCAGTTATTTCATCATAATCCTATGCTTGATCTTACAATTAATATATAAAAATAAATCAAACCTTTATGGTGAAACTGTTATGTATTGACATTATTGACAATGACATTATTGTGGTATGTACTAATCACAAAAAACCTCTGGAACTTTAAGGGATGAATATTTCTAATAATAGGGATACATGTTAACAATTGTTTTGCATGGAAACACTGGAAATAATATGAGCTTCAAAAGATGATAGCACAATCCCATTTCCCAAAAAGTTGGGACACTGTAAAATGTCAAGACTAAACAGAATGCAATGATGTGCAAATAATTTTAAAACTATATTAGAAACTCAAAGGGAACATTTATTTAGCAAAAAACAGTAATATTTCTCAGTTTCAACATTTTATATATTTTCTTTGTACTATTTTCGATAAAAAAATTGAGAAAATATTTTCACATTGCATTCAGTTTATATTTGCATTTTACACAGCCTCACACATTTTTTGGATATGCGGTTCTACAACCAAAGAGTAATAACATTTTTTATCCATCCCTTCAAAACACAGCTATCAATTGTTTTAGCGTAGCTTCTTGCCCTCAGCAAGCAAATGTTATGTTCTGCACTGTATTATTACATTTGACTGAAAACGATCTATATCGGAAAAGGAGAGGGGAGAGGAAAAAGCTGAGAAATCGAGAATACACAGAGCTGAAGTACAAACAATCCGGGTTTCAAAATAGAGATATAGGAGATATAGGCATAGGACTAGACGACAACAAAGTATACTCTAAACAAAGGAAAATATAAGCTCCCTTAATTAGTTAATATAATTTCCTTGACCCGATTTTTTAAAATTAAATACTCTGTTATAAACTTAACAGAACAAAAAGTTTTGGTCTCATTGGTGCAGGGGAACGGCTAAGACAGAAGCAGCAAATGTTAGTGATGTCACACTCCCTTTAAACTAAGTTAACTGTTCACTAGCTGCATGAAAAGGATCTGTGACTAAGTACTAATCATGACTACATAACAGTGTTAATCTTTTCAAATATCTTTGCCACCCTAAAATGTGTGGATTATGTACAAAACATGCTGTAATCTCTAAATAGTTAATCCAATATGGATGAAAATACCCTCATATAAAAAATAAGTCTGCACATTAAATATACATGTTAAATATAGAGCCAAGGAAAATTGTGTTATTGTCCAAACACTTTGAGTTCACTTTACATTCGGATAACAGCTCCTACTGGGAGTGTCAATACAGAATCCACAATTCATTGTTGACAGTGCTTACAGCCTATTTAGACTTCACTTTCTCCATATTTAGTTGTGTTATAGATTGACTTTACAATAGGTTTCAAGTATACAATGTACACTTGTCAAACCAGGTTTTTATGCACCGGCTTTGTGCATAGAGGCACATTCATGCTGGAATTGGGCCTTCCCCAAACTTTTGCCACAAAGTAGGAAACACCCATTTGTCGAAAATGTCTTTGCATCTTGTAGCATTAACGTGACCCTTTACTGGAACTAAGGCCAACTAGCCCAAACCCTGAAACACAGCCCAAGACCATTATTCCTTCTCCATCAAACTTTACAGTAGGCACTATGCATTCCATTAGGTCTCGTTCTCCTGGTATCCGTCACACCCGGATTCGTCCATCCGACTGCCAGATAGTGAAACGTCATTCATCACACCAGAGAACATGTTTCCAGTGCACCAGTCCAGTGGCGGCATGTTTGACACCCTTCCAGCTGACGCATGTCACTGCGCATGTTGATGTGAGGCTCGCATATAGCTGCTTGGCCATGGAAACCCATTTCAAGAAGCTCCCGGCACACAGTGCTTGTGCTGGTGTTTCTTCCAGAGGCAGTTTGGAACGGTGTTCAGTGACTTTCAGGTGCTACATGCTTCAGCCCTTAGCGGCCCTTAGTGTTTGCATGGTTGGCTACCTGACCTGTAGCACATCATGGCTGGGCTGTTGTTGCTCCTAGATGCTTCCCCTTCACAATTACAGCACTTACAGACCAGGGCAGATATGGGAGGGCAGACATTTCACAAACTGTCTAGTCCCAAATGTGGCACCCTATGACAGTGCCATGTTTAAAGTGACTGAGCTCGACAGCACAACCCACAGGTCAACAATGGCTGTGGCTGAAACAGCTGAACTCAATAATCAGTGGGAGGGTCCAAATTACGCCATACGGTATAGATGGAAGATTTTGAAGTTTTGTTAGCAAGACCATTCCGTTCTTGGTGACCCGACTGACCAATGGCTGGCTCTTGGAGGAGTCTTGATAGTTCCAAACTTGATTTATAGACTCAATAATGAAAACCACTGTGCTCCTGGGGACATTCAATGCTATAGTATCTCTTTTAAATAACTTTCTCTAAATCCATTATTTAAAACAATTTCATCACAAAGGTCTATGGAGAGTACCTGGGACTTCATAGCTTGGTTTCAGCTCTTAAATGCAGTGTGAAATGTGGGACATTTCACCAACTGGATATTAGTTAGAAAGGCACCAATCGGTTACATTTGTAAGTTCTAGAGACATCAAGGATGATCAAATGGCACAGGATGCATTTACATTTTTCAGTTTTTCATTTTCAATACATTGGCACAAATTTCAAAAACATGCTTTTGCTTAGTCATTATGTGGTATTGTGTGTAGATGGATGGCAAAACATATATATTCCGTCTAGCCTATAACACAACAAAATGTGGAGAAAATGTAAGGATCTGAACACTTTCCAAAAGCCCTATACATAATTATTTGCTTCCCTCTGGGCAGCTGTGTGACTGTCAATGGTGGTTTCCCTCCTAAGACATACTTATTTTAAATAGGATGACAGCCAATTAAACCATTTTTACTATTGATAATCAATTTGACATCATTGGGGAGTGAGTGAACACTTGGACACAGTGTTTTAATCCAGCATGCCGAGCGCTGCTGTCAGTGACAGAACAAGTCGCTAGCGTTAACTGTCTTTCACCTTTCTGTGATAGTACTGATTTTCACAGAAAATGTACAACCACAACATCAATGTCTATGTTCTCTGAAAATGTGAATAATTATTTGAACAAAACAGTTCTCCCAACCTGACATCCATTATACAGAAACAGTATCTGTTCTCGCCTTGGTGCATTTGGCTACCTGACCTATATCTATACTCTGTAAGCATTATAATTTTTGAGGTTCCAGGTTCATTCCTGATCAGAAGAGTCTTCTCATACCAGTGCAGACAGGAGCACCAGTCGTCCTTCAGTGTACCGGTAAATCATCCATCAGTGAACCCCTTCTCTGTTTCATAGACAGTTTATTACCGCCAAGTATTGGTGGACAGTTCTTTGGTAAGCTCACTTTGGTAAACCCAGGTCACTTGATTGTTCAAGTATCACTGGATCTTGGATTGCTCATTAGCCAATAGGAGCCTGAATGGTATAGTTGAGCGGGCCACGGTCAATGGCAGTTTATGCAATCCTGGGAAGAGAAGGGACCATAAGTGTATGTGTGCATGTATGCGTAATTGTATGTCTGTGTGACCCTCACATACCAAATGCTCTGATGAGTTCCTTCTGTACTGTCCAGGTGAGGGTGTTGATCAGACATGCAGAGGTCAACCCAGCAAACAGTATGTTATACAGGAAGACAATGTGGAAGTTTCCCAGCCAGTTATACCGACCAAAGTCTCCCAGCAGATCAAACCGGGTGATGCCTATATCACGAAGGTCCACAGGAGACACATTCAATGGTTAATGTTTAAATAAAGCAACTGTTTTGTATGTAAAGCTGTCAAACAAGAGCACCAAACCTACCCAGACTCCTAGAGAACACAGGCAGGGCTGAGCTGAGCACCAACAGAGACACACAGTTCCCAATTATCTGAAAAATGACAATTGAGGATACATTGTTTTTTAAATTTAGCATTATGATCAAGGTTAAGGTTAAGTTGCGGGGAATACAATGAGGTTTGTGGTTAGGCAGTAAGTCAAAATGTTTATTAGAATAATATTATTGGTCCCCATAAGGACAGTTCACTTCTTCTGTGTGTATGCCTGCACCTGTGTCAGTGTAGTGTCCTGCGCAAGTGGTCGTAGTCCAATGAAAAGTGGGGAGCTGTAGAAACCCACAACTGAGGAAATCATGAGGTACAGGATGAGGACCACCTGCACTGCAGCCCCCAACGAACCAAACACGGAGAACGAGGCAGCGCCCAGGAGAGGGTCCTTCAAAAGAAGAGAAAGAAAATGGATAATATTTACATCCTACGTTAATACAATGAAATCAGTAGTTGAAAAGAAGCGTTTGCTAAATATTTAGTAATTGCTTGTACAGGAACAGATTGCCTCACCTGCAGCCCAAGAGGCATAGCCGACTCATCAAACAGCAACTCCACCACATGGTAACACACTATGAGCACACACACCACCTTAGACGAGAACAGACGACACAGCTAATCAGAACACACACTCAATTCTGCACGATGAAGTCATGAACAGTGAATTGGTGACATCAGGTGACATCAGTGGTGATTCTGCCTCTCCTCACCGTCAGAGCCAGCAGCAACAGCATGGCCAGTGGGTATCCTAGGTTACGTTGCCAAGGTGAAGCATTCTTCCGCATCTCTAAATATAGAAGCAAAATCAAATCAAGACTTAACGTCTGTGAATCCCTGCCTTTGTTTCTGTCTTGGTTTGTCTGATCAACAAACTCCGTGCAATAATTATAGACAAAATGGTTCTGACCAGGGCCTTAATGGCTTAACACGTGTGTTTTATGTAAATGTAATGGTAAAATCTGACAGGAATCGTTTCATCAACAGTGTCACGCTAACATCAATTCACGTAGATTCTAGATTCTATAATCTATAATATTCAATTGGGAATTATGGTTGAGCTTCCCTTTGGACCTTCTTGGATGTAATGTAGATGTGCGAAAAATAGAATTGCTTTCAGATTTTACGAGCTGAGATGCTGTTGACGACATTCACACTCCCATGTATTCAGACTCTGAAAAGTGTCTGCTAAACGACAAACATGTTTCATGACAGTTAGTTACCCAAAACGATTCGCCAGGCATGAATGTTGAGGAACTGGTTTCTCAAAACCTCTGCATTTAAATTAATCCAACACGAGGTTCCACCTGCGGAGGAGAGTGTAACCCTGTGATCAGCATTCATTAAATACAATAAAAATGTTGTAAATTAAAGTCAATGCAATGGGCATTAAATATAAGCATTTATATTTGCTCCAAAAGTATTTGGACTGTGACCAAACTATTTTGGGCTCTGTTTCCCAGCAAATAGTTTGAAATTATACATGGATTATTATGGGTTTAGAGTGCACACTGTCACGTGTGTTTTTGTTGGATAAATTATTTGTAAATATTTTGTACAGAAATTGTGAAATCTTTTGGCATTGATTTAGAAAAAATGACTGATTTAAGGATAGTGATCATATGAAGCCATTTATTATCTCATAGTCGTTGGTCTCCTTTTTAAATTATAATGATAACAGATATCACTCAAATGGCCTGATCAAAAGTTTACGTACCGCTGAATGTTTGACCTTGTTACAGGCACACAAGGTGAGAATTTCCCACACCTGTGTCTTTTTAAATTGCAATTAGTGTCTGTTTATGAATTGTCAATGAGTTTGTTAGCTCTCAGGTGGATGCAGTGAGGAGGCTAGATACTGAGCCATGGGGACCAGAAAAGAACTGTCAAATAACCTGCATAACAAGGTAATGGAACTTTATGAATAATATATTGATATTCAAAGCCTTGCAAATGCCAGTCAGTACTGTTCAATCACTTATTAAAAAGTGGAAAATGTGGGGTTTCTTGATACCAAGCCAAAACTGCTAGAAGAATTGTTTGGGATACAAAGAAGAACCCACAGGTAACCTCAGGATAAATACATGCTGCTCTGGAAAAAGATGGTGTGGTTGTTCCAAGGATCACAATATGATGAAACTTTTGCAGCAAGGTCAATATGCCAGAAATAAGCCTTTACTGCCCTAATGCCACCAAAAAGCCCGGTTACAATATGCCCAACAACACCTTAACACGCCTCACAGCTTCTGGCACATTGTAATTTGGAGTGACGAGACCAAAATAGTGCTCTACAGTCACACCCATAAGCACTATGTTTGGAGAGGGGTAAACATATCACTATATATACCTATAGTGAAAATAATATCTTCCCCACTGTGAAGCATGGTGGTGGCTCACTGATGTTTTGGGGCTGTGTGAGCTCTAAAGGCACAGAGAATCTTGTGAAAATGGATGGCAAGATGAATGCAACATGTTATCAGAAAATACTGGCAGCCAATTTGCATTTTTCTGCACGAAAGCTGTGCATGGGATGCTAAACCAGCACAACAATAACCCTAAGCACCAGGCCAAGTTGACCCTCCAATGGTTAAAGCAGAAAAAGGTGAAGGTTCTGGTGGTCATCACAGTCTCCTGACCTTAATATCACCGAGCCACTCTGGGGAGATCTCAAATGTGTGGTACAGGCAAGATGACCAAAGACTTGGAAAGACCTGGAGGCATTTTGCCAAGATTAATGGGCAGCTATACCACCTGCAAGAATTCAGGGCCTCATAGACAACTATTACAAAAGACTGCAGGCTGTCATTGATGCTACAGAGGGCAATACACAGTATTAAGAACTAAGGGTATGCAGACTTTTGAACAGGGGGCATTTCATTTTTTTCTTTGTTGCCATGTTTTGTTTTATGATTGTGCCATTTTATTATGACCTACATGTTATTTGCAAGTAATAATTGCCCAAAGTCTGCAACCAATAGCAGAAGAGGGGACTTGTTATCTTCCCTGGTACTGCTCTGCCAGTTCCTGCTCATTTCTGGGCCTTTTCTGCCTTTAGTTTTATTTATCAACAATTGAAAAGCATGGAGAGAAAAACTGAATTCAGATTAAGAGTTTGACTTTTTCAGTCTTGTACAAATGAATCAGATGTGTCAACATCCAAATCGATTGTATCAATGTCCTTTTGGAGATCGTCGCATGCTGGGACTTACTATTGAGTTTCCTGGATAAAGAGGCTTCTTCAAAGTGAGCACAACTCAATGTCTCATCAAGATCCTCCAGCAGCTGAGGATAAAATGCATTTGTGGGGTCAGACAAGGCAGTGTATACAGTTACCTCAAATTGATTTGTAACTTTGAGAAAGATGAGCTAAAAAACACAGTCAATGAGCTATATTGTAATTTTGTATATATTATTGGCACATGTGTTTTTAGTAATTTGTGCACACTCCCTTCACAAGGTTAATGACTGTATGCTTATGTAATATTTTAATGGATCTAGAAGGGATCTAGAAGGGATCAGACCATTCGTACAGTCTTTGTGTATCCTTAAGATCCTTAGGTGTGCACATATGGACTGCCTTCTTCAATTTAAACCCAATCGCCACTACTGAGAGGACCAATGCCACATGTTAAATCGTGATACATTAACATCAACTTCCTAGTGGATTCTGATGTATCCTTGGGGTCCTTGTTTTGACCCTCCACCATTCTTAAGTAAAAACCACTTTCTATTTCCCATGGTGATGGATGATAAATAGATATTAAATGTGTACTAAACAGGAAGCCATGGAAGGTCGAAATAGTGATCCTTTAAACTGAAATGTACTAACATAAAAGTTGGTATGTTTTATTAATATCAATCTTTAAGGTTGTGTATGTATAGTCAACACAAAGGGTTATTGACCTGCTTCATGAAATTTCGCAAAAAGGGAATGCAAAAAAAAACAAGAAACATCTGTCATATTTCTCAAACACAAAACATTTCAATGAGTAGTATATTTTTCTTTAAAACATTTTTATAAATTATTTGCATTTTTAAGCCTGGCCTAGAATGAATAACAGCACTTCCTGTAGTCTGACGAAGAAGGTGCGTACTTTTGAATGGCTCTTGGACAGCTCCTGTATGCTGCACATCTGAAGAACTTTAAAAGTCTTAGTTTTGCACCTGTGAACTGTCCTCTTCAATTCAGACCACAGGTTTCTATTGGAGTCCAGAGGCTGAGATGGTCATTGTGGTACATTCATTTTGTGGTCCCACAACCACATCTATGTTGATTTTGATGTTTGGGGTCATTGTCTTGAAAGATCATCCTAGGCCAAGTCTCAATCATCTGTAGAGGCAACCAGGTTTTGGGGTATAATCTCCTGGTACTAAATTCCTTGTGCCATCGATCTTTACAACAGCCCCTGGACCACAAGTAAAAAAAAAACTCCCATTGTAGTTCCAATAATGCTTGGCAGAGTTCAGGTCCTGCAATTTGTGTGTTGGGCTCAGTAACGGCTTCTTTTGTGCAATCCTTCTGAATAACTTGTTGACGTAATGATTTTGTGACAGATTGTTTCAAATTCGAAACTTCTGTGATTATTGACCTGACTTTGATTAGTGGTATTTTCAAGTATTCATTTATTTTCATATCCTTTACCGGATATTTGTAGGGCAACAACCATTTTTCTCCTGACAGCTCTTTGTTTATTTTTTTCATTCACTTTTGTGGAACTTCATGAAGGGTGGCAATGCTTTCTGAGTTGACAGTATTGGGGACATCAAACGATAAAAAATAAATATATTACTATAAAAAATAAACATCTTTGTTAAGTAATTGTGCACGTGATCTACGGGACCTTACAGATGTTGTATACATGGAGGAGGGAGGAGGTTCATTTTAAAAGAAATGTAAATCCCTACTATTTCAGTCAGATTCAAAAGAACTCACAAGATTTGTTAGATTCAATTTGAAATAGACTTGCCAAAACAAAGGAGGTGAGTACTTATGCAACATCAATATTTAATTATTCATTATTCATCAATCACAAAGAAGTACAAGGAAATACCTTGAAGTTACACGGAAACTTTAAAATGGCCAAAGGGCAGCAGAGCACATACCAACGCACACAGACAGACATGAGTCTCAGGCACAAACTCACCCTCGGTTTGACTAGTAGGCTTCCTGTGACAGTGAACATGCGTGACAGCCCTAGAGGTGTGCATACTGTGGAAGACAGGATACATTATAATAATAGAAAATACACAGACATCGCATATACACAATGCCACCTAGCTGGGAGAAATGTGTACTGAACTTACATAACAACAGCAGGACTCCTAACAAGGAGATGCAGGAGTAGAGATAGGGCAAGTAATACTCCCACAGATCTGACAGACAGAAATTATTACACATTAAGATAATTAAGGATTTCTATTAATTAAGGGTATTACATTATAACACTAACAAACTATGAGAAGAAAAGCATATAGAACAAGAGATTCACGTGAGATAAAATGGGGAGAGAGCAAGGGAGACAAGGAGAAGAGAGTTTTACCGTAGAGGCTTTGTCGGGCCATGCTGTCATCAAGTATGGCCGACGCCACCCACACCATGCCCAACACCAGCAGGGTCAGAAGGAAGAGGACCACCGCGGTCTCATACAGACGGGCCAACACACCCTGTGTACAGAAAATATACAGTAATTATACCATATTATATACCATATATGATACAGCAGAGGATATACAAGCATTATTTCATGTTATATACCATATATAATACAGCAGAGGATATACAGACATTATACCAAGTTATATAACATATACAGTCCCCTCAAAAAGTATTGGAGCAGCAGGGCAAATACCTTTGTTTTGGTTGTTCACTGAAGACATTTGGGTTTAAGATCAAAAGATGAGTATGAGAGAAGAGTTCAGAATTTCAGCTTTCATTTTTTGACACACCTAGATGTGTTAAACAACTCAGGACATACCACCCGTTGTTTGAACCCACCCATTTTTCAAGTGAGCAAAAGTATTGGAACATACAGATGTTTCTTGTTGCCCAGGTGTTGCCTTTTAGGTTTATTGTTCAAACATTAAATAGCTCTGCATCACTAGTCCCAGGTTCCATCCTTGGTTTAAACCTATAAAGACTGCATTTCTTGTTAAAGAGGATAAACCAACATGAAGACCAGAGAGCTGTCTATGGGAGAAAAGTAAGCCATTGTCAAGCTGAGAATTGAAGGAAAATCAACCAGTGCCATTGGACAAACATTGGGCATAGCAAGCACAACAATGTCAGTCAGGGTGCCCATGCTGACTCCTGTCCACTGCTGAAAGTGCCTACAATGGGCATCAGACCTGGACCATGGAGCAACAGAAGGTCTGATGAATCACGTTTCCTTTCACAACACATGGATGGCCTGATGCATGTGTGTGTCGCTTACCTGGAGAACATATGGCACCAGGATGCACTATGGGAAGGAGGCAAGTCGTGATGTGTGATGCTTTGGGCAATGCTCTGCTTGGAAACCTTGGGTCCTGCCATTCATGTGGATGTTACTTTCACATGTATCACCTACCTAAGCATTGTTACATACCATGTGCACCCTTTCATGGCAACTGTATTCCCCGATGGCATTGGCCTCTTTCAGCAGATTAATGCGCCCTGACACAAAGCAAAAATGGTTCACAAATGGTTTGAGAAACTCAACAACAAATTTCCCAGATCTCAATCCAATCGAGCATCTGTGGGATGTGTTGGACAAACAGGTCTGATCCATGGAGGCCCCACCTCGTGACTTACAGGACTTAAAGGATCTGCTGCTAATGTCTTGGTGCCAGATACCACAGCACACCTTCAGAGGCCTAGTGGAGACCATGCAAAAGGGGGACCTACACAATATTAGGCAGGTGGTCATAATGTTATGGCTGATTGGTGTATAATACATCAGCCAGGTCCCAGTTGTACTTCAGATGTCTCCTACCAACTGTGGTAAAAATACACACAGAAAAAATAGAAGTCTATATACCTTGTTATAATTCAGCACACATGCAGGAAGTCACCCTCTCAGTCAAATGCTCCAGCTTAGTTGCTGACCAAAAGTATTTCCCCTGGCTAAAAGGTTTGCTGGGCAATGATACAAACAAGCTTTCATCTTCATCCTTCTTCCCAAAAGGGTCAAAGTTCTCTCGCACGCCCAGTTTAACACATCCGGGTGAACAGAGAGCTTTAAACCTATAAACCTTCTTAAAAACAAAATGTTTAAAAATTGCTCCTAAACACTATAGTAATCAAGCTTATAAGCAAGGTGCTGTTCCTGAAGCAGGTACCTTTTTGGATCCAGCGAAGCCCTCAGACTCAGTGAAGAAGTAGGCAAAGGGCAAGAGAATGACCAGGGAGAGGTTGGAAAAGAGGTAGACTAGATTCCAAAGCTCTGCAATGAGGTGAGGACAGACAATGTAACAGACAGTAAGGAGGTCACTTCCTACATGCTAGTGAAGTCTTTTGTTGTAATTTAACTAACAGTTCTAAAAGTTCTGGGCTCTCAGGATTACACATCTGCAGTCAGTTAATCACCCCTGAGTAAAAGTAGGTTACAACCTTAGCAACCTGGCACAACCTGTCACTTTTCTCTGAAAATAATTATGTAAAATGAAAAGCAAATAAGTGCAGCGTGCATAAGTCATGCCTGACAAAGTATGCTTGAGTATGTATGTTAAGTTAGGAGCTTGTGTGAGTACCGTGTATCAGAGATCCATTAAGCCACTGCATGTAGTAGCTTTGTGGGAAAGAGAGCAGGACCTCGTTGGACAAGATAGAGAGAGGTAAGAGTAGAACAGCACCAACAGAGACAGAGAGTGTGAACGTGCAAAGCCAAAGCCTAGAGAAAGACAGAAAGAAACATTAGGAGGGAGTAAAAATGTCCTTCAAAAACAGTTGCCCAATATAAAAAAGAAACCAGGTAAAGCAATTTGGTAGTCTTTTATTCTGTGGCAAATACAGATAGAATTAGTGATACAGCCTCTGTTGTTCCAATTAACTTACGCAATTTTGTTGACTGTTGCATCTTCGCTGTCATCTGTAATTTAAAGATACAAGACATTATTAGTATGGCTTACAGAAAGAGAGAAAAGTTTATAGGGGTCATAAAACCAAGAGGTTGGGAACCTGATAAAAGACAACTTCTTTCAATTTATTCCAGAGTGGCAACAAGCACCCATTACTAAACTCTCAAAAACCTGCAGGCAAAAATAGTTATTTTAGGAATATCTACAAATTACATGTTGATTTTGTGTGTGTATCATCACCATTGTCCATCATCAAAAAAGCATGTGTGTATCATCAAAAGATATTCTTGTATACACAATCAATCAATTAAATGTATTTAATAAAGCCCTTCTTACATCAGCAGTTGTCACAAAATGCTTTTACAAAACACTCGGACTTAAACCCAATGGAGCAAACAACAGTACTTTTGAATTTCAGTGACTAGGAAAAACTCCCTAAGAAGGCTGAAATTCAGAAAGAAACTCAGAGAGGAACCAGGTTCAGAGGGGTGAACAGTCCTGTACTGGCTATGCCAGGTGAACATATTAAGAGTCCAAATTTTAATAATTAATTAAAACAAAGCTCTGTGTGTGTTTATGCTGCAGGCTACAAACCAAGAACATGAAATGACAGGTTATTTCCAAAAGCAGAATATTAAATTGCTCAAAAGTAAAATAATAACCCATATCACAATAGAGTAATGCATTGTTGGACCGTGAGTGTGTGTTTTTGGCCCTGATGTCATTTGTAACAGAGTATTTTGGAAAGCATCCTGTTTACTAAACCAACACGTGTTGTCAGTTGTACAAGAATGTACACTCATGAGTGAGGTGGAGGGGTACTGCTGTGGAAA
Source organism: Esox niger (assembly GCA_016801105.1). Lineage (NCBI taxonomy): Eukaryota > Metazoa > Chordata > Actinopteri > Esociformes > Esocidae > Esox > Esox niger. The sequence continues at coordinate 2,643 of JACXGJ010001412.1, read as the reverse complement.
ACAAGCTTGGCAACATGACAACTAACGTGTTAATGTAGCCCATTTATGACAACAACATTTGAATGTGGATTTGAGAAAATTCTGCACAACTGTGTGCAATATTGGCAATCATGCTGAGATATGAACTTCGGACAGCAGGTAACGTAACATTTAGAGCATCTGACCAGTAACCAAAAGGTCACAAGATTGAATCGTAGAGCAGGCAAGGTGATTACATAGGTGATATGGATCAATATTGACCATTATGACATTTTGTCCTGTCAGTACCTAAGCAGTGTTTTAGAGTTTCTATAGGCAGTATGTCTGCCCTGGCTCTAACACAACGCTAGCTGGTACAGAAGAACATCAGCAGATTTACAGAACACCAAGGCTTTGACATATAATCAGAAGAATGTTGGCCTGAAAAAACCAAGCAGGCAACAATGACCTGATCTCTACACTTCTGACGTTCTCTCAAAAACTCACATGTACCTAAGGTGAACTCGGCGGTCCTCTTATAATGAGTGATGACCAGGTAGGAGATGATGTAGAGACAGACGAAAACCAAGACACAGATCTGTGGGTATGAAAAGAATTTAGTAAAGATCAAGCTTTTCTATGACTGTCAATGCTAATTGTGGCCAACCATCTTTTATAGTTTATTTTTCCTTCTTAATAAATTAGCATTTATAAAGAGAGAAATACAGTGCAGGGAAATTCACACAAAGCATTGAAGACTGCTGAAGACCGAATGTGCTATTGTAACTAAGAGCGACGAGTTTCTCGGCGCAAAGTTAACCAACACCAGAAGAAGTGTTCAGGTGTAGAGTGAGATAACAACACATATACCTTAGACATGATTTCTAACCAACAGTTGGTCCATCAAGACGTGATGCAAATGATCTCATAGATGACTCAATCAAGTACACACAGGGGAGTTCCTCTGCTTCTCTGTTACCTGTGCTCATCTTTGGTATGGTTGCCAGGTGACATCACACATCCTCTCCACTTAATTAATAGAACACGATCAGAGCCAGGTCTCTTTAAACCAACATGAGTCCAAACATGCGCATGAGTGAAATCTCCTTTTGCCCATCTTTAAAATTGTATATGTTGTTTTTTTTCAAATCAGATTTCTGAACCCAATCTAAGTAGTTGCCTATTATGAATTATTTTAGCTACATGATATTTTGAAGAATTGATTGAATGTGTAATTATGGATGCACAGAGTAGCTGGTGATTCTCTCCTGAAAATAACAGCTAAGAATTCCAACCTTGAAAATCAATCACCTATTAGTAGCATAACATTTTGACTTCCTTTTCAACATGGTATAAGTACCTTCATTTCCAAAAATATAATTTCTCTGTGAAAGTGCATTACCAATGTTGTATATTGGAGCGGATTTCTATTAACGAAAGGAAGGGCATGGCAATCTGATTGACTGAGGCCCTACTTTTATAACACGGTCATCAGACATTTTTCTGTAGTAGACAGATTATGGTGTGACAGATGAGAGGGGGAAAATGATCAGGATTATCAGATTAAGCAATGAGGGAGTGGAAAATGGTTGGGACAAAAGAAACTACCAACATTACAAATCCTCATATAATGACCCAATACATATTGCTCGATATGTTCTACCAATGCATTAAACAGACAAGCAAATGGAAAACACATTCATATAACAGAGAGGGATGAAGGTCAACATTTTCAAAATATTAAACATCCAGTGAACTTAAAAAGCATTTCAAATGTACACTTTATGTCCTTTTGGATTTGTATTCCAGCACTTTGGATTTGAAATGATAAAATGACAATGGGGTTAAAGTGCAGAGTGCCGGCTTTATAAGCATTTTCAGTATTTAAAAAAAAAAATTGTTACTGCAAATTCATATGGAGTTAGCTGTACATAGCTACCTCCTATCTCAGTGATTCCGCAAAGCAAACATTAATTTTCTGTTTCAGAATGTTCCGGTCTAATAAAAGACTCCAATACAATTTGTAAATATTTCAACAAACTGTGATTATGAATCACTATGTTTGGCTGTTTTATAGCCCTATCAAATATTAGGCTATTTGTAGAGGACATGAAAGTGCAAGCCAAACATAGAGTGATACCACATGAAGGGGATAAAATCATGTAGACTTCAGTTATGATTTACATCATATAGAGAAATGGATAAAAGTTAAATAAAATTAGAACTACATTCTGTAACAGTCAATGGGCTGCAATTGGGTCAACATTTCTATGAACATTTCCAAATGCAACCATATACAGTGGTCTGCAAAAGTTTGGGCAACCTTGTTAATTTCCATGATTTTCCTTCATAAATCGTTGGTCCTTAGGATGAAAAGAATCAGTTAAATATATCATATAGGAGACAAACACAGTGATATTTGAGAAGTGAAACGAAGTTTATAGCATTTACAGGAAGTGTGCAATAATTGTTCGAACAAAATTAGGCATTTGGGCACTGTTGTCATTTTACTGATTTCAAAATCTTTAGAACCAATTATTGGAACTCAAAATTGGTTTGGGAAGCTCAGTGACCCTTGACCTACATACACAGGTGAACCCAATTATGAGAGAGTATTTAAGGGGGGGCAATTGTAAGTTTCCCTCCTCTGTGAATCTTCTCTGAAGAGTAGTGACATGGGAGTCT
>JACXGJ010001411.1:44884-84997 GCA_016801105.1 Esox niger | reverse complement strand
TGACAGTCCCCTCAGCATCCACCCTACTGTCCCTCACATCCCTCTGACTGTCCCCTCAGCATCCACCTTACTGTCCCACACATCCCTCTGACAGTCCCCTCAGGATCCACCTTACTGTCCCTCACATCCCTCTGACTGTCCCCTCAGGATCCACCTTACTGTCCCTCACATCCCTCTGACTGTCCCCTCAGCATCCACCCTACTGTCCTTATCTTCACTCTGACAGTCCCCTCAGCATCCACCCAACAGCCCCTCACATCCCTCTGACAGTCCCCTGACTCTGGCTCAGACTTAAGTTTAAAGAGTAAATCAGATCAACTCAGTGGATATTCCTTCAGCAGTTCAATATCCAGTAATACAGAACATGTAGGGTAAGCATACTTATGAAACTCAAAATGCAAAATTACAGTTTTAATAAATACTGCTACATTGTTTGAAAACAAAGAGTAGATACAGTGAAATATTCATATTTTTGAAGACTAATTTGATATGTGGATCAGCTGCATTTTCACCAGTATTTCCTCACAGTTTCTAATGACATTTCCACAACCCCCATCCCCGGATGTACGGGTCAAGATCAATTCTGAAGCCCACACCCGAAGCCCACACCCGAACCCTACACTCGCGAATATAAAATATTCTGTATTCACTACATGTTTGCATTGCCCTACAGGCTTACTTCCCAGACGATCAAAACAATTCTCTCCCGAGACCTTGACTAAAGGCTATGTAATAAAATATACGAAGTATATAACTATATTTGTCAAGTTATCTTAATAGCTTTCTTAGCATGTCTGTGATAAACAGGTAAGTAATAACAGGGAAATACTGGCTCATGCAGGGTCTTGCACAGACCTTTGGAGGGGCATGGGCCAAAATAACAAAAAGTTATTCGGAAATATATGTAGGCCACGGAGTGAATGTTGGGGCCCGTCAACTTGCTTGTGACCGTCAGCTTCCGTGAAGCACATTGTGCAGACAGACAACACATGCTAGTCTGCTCAAGTGACGTGCACTGCGTGACCCACAATGTGCTCCCGTCTGAGAGAATGAAGCGTCATGCAGATAGAATACGGTAACCGATGGGTAAAAAGGGCACTTGTTGAGTCGGAGGGGAAAAGTGCAGGTTCTCAAACTCCTTTTAGGGCTAGAGAGAGTTAGGTAATGACTTGGGACAAATGAGTGATCCGTAGAGAATCAAGTGTTGTCTGTAGCCTACTTCACAAGGCATACTATCGCCCAGTTCTCTCAGAAGTAACATATCCTTATGAGTAAAATAGTTTGGCCTGTACAACATTCAACACGCACGCAATACCTGAATTATTGCAACCGATCATAAAAATATTTCCTGGAAATGCACAGAAATACATTTGATATTGTGGACCCATTCCCAAACATGTGCTTAAAGAAATTGATCATTGACATTTGGGCATGGTTTTCAATGTGTGAACATTTTATAAACGTCGTCTCAAACTTTGTTTTGCCCTGTAAGTCTTGTTTCAATGGATTTTAATTCATTTCAGTTGGAATTCAACTATAATATTGGATTTCCAACTTTGACACAAAAGACATGATACATCAGTAACATACTGAATGCTAAGTGAATAGGCGCTGCTTGGCTGTAAACAAACTCCACATGCACAAGTAACCATATTGGTGGAGCTAATTTTAATTAATCAAACCTCAACCATGCATTTGAAATGCAGCATTTCTCATGTTAAAGATACGGCATGAAGCTTAATGAAGCATAAATAAAATAAACTTTTTAAAAAGCAGACAATGGCATACTTATTTAAGATTGTCCTCATTTTGTTAATCCCTCTTACACCTCTGTCATATGATTCAAATGGGTTTTCTCTTCAGGTGCTTGTGCATCGCGCATCTTACTTAAACATTAGGTGAGAGTATTTTCACGTGTATTTTCACGAAAATATATTATAATTCTAAATTCACCACCAGGAATAGTAGAACTTGGGCATCTTTAATTTATTAATGACAAATCTGATTGGCTTGAAATAAACTGACATGGATGTAAGAAGCTGATATTGTAGCTATATTAAACATTACAAAAACATACTTTTTTCTTTTTCATTTGAATCCAAAGATGGAATTGTCTTTCACTGGTTGAAAAATCCATACTGCAAATGAAAATAACGCAAGAAAGAAAAATTTATACAGCATAAAAAGAAAATCCTGCTATTGGTTTGATGACCAGCTAACAAGAACCTAGTCTTGCTACTGTAACGCGTTAGCGGCTTGTTGCAATGTGTTGTGCAATATAAGACTAGGTAAATAAAAGATCCAAGTGCAAACCTAGTGATTATTTTATTGATAAAAACAAGCAGCTATCTGGCCAGATGATATTCACCATCCATTTTCCATGAGACAAGTTAAGTTTTTGGGTTCATGGAGAGATTTTTTTCTATTGAATGAAGGAGGAATCATTACAGCCCTATGTGTACATAGGAAAAAAATGGATACATTGACAGCTTTCTGAGCTGTTTTGACTTAAACTATGCAAATACATTAGGTCATTTAGATTGTTTACTCTACATTACTTCCTATACGTGTGTCCTATGGTGCTCTTTCTGTTTAGGTGATCCATCTATGATATCAAGATATCTCCAACAGGTTACTCTCCACCATCTGAGAATATGCAAAAATTATGCAAAAGCTGGATACATACTTTTTTAGATTTGCCCTAGAATTCACATCAATAAAATAGATTCAGAGTACATCTGAGTTCTGTTTTGCAATGCTATCAAATATTTATACCATTAGCAGACTGAATGCCACTGCCAGATTTTGATATGCACAAAAATAGTTAGCTTTCATTTTGAGTACAATCATATATTATGTAGTGTAGGAAAATACAATTTGACATGGGGAGTGTTTGGCTGCAACTTCCAGCAACAGCTAGAATATTCAATTTCAGTATCATTCCTGAACACTGCTGATCAAAATTCTAATACTAAAGCAGACATTTTTCTACTTGCATGAACGGTTGCTGTATTAATGAGATATTAGAATTTAAAGTGCACTTTAACATACGGTAGTCCCGTAGCGTTTGTAACGTCAGTCATTCAGCTAACAGAGGTAAGGTAGTTCGAAACCTTGTCTAATCACCACCCACTGACAGACTGGACACAGGGTACGGCTTTAGACAGCCTGTCGTCCAGAGCTCCCTGATTGTTTTTATGTTAGTCGTTCTCACATATACAGTATCGACACTTGAAATCATGTCGGTCATTGCACAATGTGTAGATTTCAGAAAATGTCCTTTAAAACATAAAATATTTCTCCCCAATTGGGAATTAAACCATTATTGCAAGAGAGTTGCTTTTAAAGTGCAAAATGGCAAAACAGGAAGCAATGCCTTGACCACATATTACTTAAGGCCCCAAACAGACTACTTTGCTTTGAGAATATGAGATGCCTATATTACACTTTAAAACTGCAACATTTTCTTTGCCTTATGGCCAAGATATTTGGAATAGCAGAACATTTGCCTAAACCCATAAATGAGAATACATTATTAATTGAATTCTATCTATCTGTCCTTTCCGGACTGTGGCACACCTGGGGATGTACCGAGTACCATCAGGGCCAATGTTGAGGCCCTGCCACCCGTCCACACACAACAAGAAGGCCTTTGCACCTGTCTCGTCTGATGAGCCATCCCAGAGCATCGGCCAAGCCTGACAACCCGTCACGCACCCAAGGAGCAGGCCAGGGCCCAGCCCCACCCAAGGAGCAGGCCAGGGCCAGGCCAGAGCAGCAGAAAAACCAGGCAAAGAAAACATTAAATGACACTAATGCACTAGAGCAACTATTTTAATGTTATATATGTATGTAAAGTTGTTGTTACAAAGATTGTTAATTTAGTTACCCTACATAAATGTGATATAACCTGTGCGTGGTGTCCAGGCACTCCACATGCGTTGTACGTAAGAACAGCCCATAGGCTCTGTATATTGGCCATTTACCAAATGTGAGTCTCAAGAGAGGAGAGGAGTTACCTTAGGTGTGATATAGACAACCACTTGGTTATAAACACGGGTTGACAACTTCACTCAAATCCTAATGTGTGTTTCAAGAAAGAATAGGATTCCATACACTATATAATCAGTAATGAGTACATATTACATATATTATTTGTGACACAGCAGTCCTACAAGCGAATTACGTTACAATACATCAAAGGATTAAATCCAACGCTTTTACAGTGAGCCTACGGTGCATTCTGTGCGGTAGGAGGGGTTGTAGTGACGTTTGCATCCAATAAGCGCGCGGCTCCATACAAAGCAACATCGCTCTCTCCAGCGGCAGTTTTGCTCTAGACAAGTCGGGACGATTTCTCACTGAGAGCTTCTTATTGCGCTCAGAACTTTGCATCTAAGAAGAGAGCTCCGGGAATTAATACAATTTATTCGAGGAAGGCTAGTCGGTCTAATCTGTGTCCATTGATCTTAGAGCGCTCTGGCAAAGATGCATTTTGGCTCCGTTGTTATACTGACCTGCACCTTACTTGTGGGCACATCTTGGGTAAGATATTTAGTTATTTTCGAAATACGGTGGAAGTAGCATGCCCTACTGCACTGGTTTATCCGTTTGACATACACGAGCTTTCCACCGCAGTGCACGTTCTGAATTGTGTCTAGTAAAGACTTTTCCCTGCAGTAGTATTTTGCGCTATAGGGAACATGCTGAATTTTATAGCGTATAATGTCATGATCATTTCAAAAGACACGTTATTTTGTAGACACGGTTATATCGAGTAAAATAAGGAAATTCATAGCCTATTGAATGACAAGTGCCTGAATAAGGCAATCAATCGAATATAGATTTTTGAGCGCGTTTTCCATTTAGGCTACTTTTTGTTTACTTAACTGCAGTGCACAATCCTAGTGTATTATATATAAATATTTAGCATTGCTGGGGACCTTTTGTATTATGATTTCTAAAGGCTATGGGAGGGTAACTTCATGCACGTTTACGGACTAATTCATGTTCACTAGATCTGTATAGCCTGAAGTGCTAAGTAGGCTACATTCTCAATATTAGTATCCAAACCATTATATATCGTCGTAACTATTAGGAAACCTGTATGTGACTGAGTTCCAATTTAGGTTGGTAATTAGTTTAAAGCCTAGTATGTTTAAATAACCTCGAATTGGCGATACGATATGTTCGTAGGATGTATGTTCAAATACTCCGGTAGCAGGTGTTTCTTTCTTACTTTCTTCTTTTTTAAATTGATTTCTTTTGTTCTTCTAATGTTACGTTATTAAGATAGAAAATAAATTGCCCCATGAAGTATTTTAACAAAGTGTATGCCGCCATCTTGTCTCTTTCAAACCTTCTCATATTGACTAAGACAGGTGTCATCATGACATGCAGCCCTTTGGGCTAGACCCCACCTGTCTCGATCAACGAGAGGTTTCGAAGAAATTAGAAGATGCATGTACTTTGACCCAAATTGCGAACTCAGTTTGTAGCCAATTTCAGGTTAATTGTTCTGCTAAGCTTTAAACTACCTAAATAGCAATTAATCGGAACCTATTCTCTTAGTGATATAGTTAATAGTAGCCATAAGGGAGCAGGGGATCTAGTGTAAGATCAGTATATCACGGTCAAGAGCTGTTCTTAGGCACAAGGCATCGACAAAGCGCTTAGCCGGGGTCTAATGAAAATATATTGGCAATATACCACGAACTCCCGAGATGCCTTATTGTGATTATAGACCAGTTACCAACTCAATTATTGCGGTGAAAAGTGATGTTAAAGAAACCTATACCATCTCTTATACCAAAGCTATCAGCCAATCAGCATTCAGTATTCGAAGCACCCGGTTTATAATGTACAATTCATCATCTGATTGCATTGACATTAAGGTGAATTATGAAATAGTCTACTCATGCCTGACAGAAAGACTGGGTCCTGTGTTTTTGTGGTAGGGATTACAATAAAACACATTAAACGGATTGAGGAAATTTGAGGAATTGTTTTTTTATTACTTGCGTTGTGTATGGTATTGTCTTGAACCTTTCTCTGTAAAATTAACTGTCATTAAAGATTTATGGTATGTAATGGAGTATTCTCTCTTCATTTTCATTATGATGACATCCAAACTTTTGTGACTGTGGTTAATAATTCTTAGCATTATCACATTTTGTGTGCTTGTTCTGGAATGGATAATTTAGACTTCTGCAGAAGTATTTGCTTAAATCTTTAAAAATATATATTCTCAAGACTATCATGGGAAATATGCTGTAAAGCATTTTTTTGTAAATGGCGGAGCTATTTTTAGAAAGAACTTTTGTCCTTTTGTTGTATTTTATTCCTTCAAATCAAAGGCCAACAATATATTGTGACATAATCCACTATCAAAAAAAGATGAATGGCTGTATATTATGGGATTTGCACTTTTAATTTCCTGAACAAAATGTATACACAAAAATGACCTATTTTTGTCTTAACTGAACTGGAAATGTTAAAATGTATGTGATAACATTTATACTATGTTATTGTGCCTTGCTCTGTACACTATTCACAATACCTCTAATAATTCAATTTTAAAATACAATGCATTCTATTCATGAAATTACAACTAATCTTTTGATACATCTTGTTGAAGACATATTTAAGGTGTAAATGTCTATTTCAGAATTTCTAAAATCTATGTCAGAGAATAATGCACCCAAAAGTATTTTAATGGAAATTCCATTTGTCATTTCTTTTAAATGGCTACCCATGCTCATGGTGTTAACAAAAGGATCCATTTCATGCACCATCTACAACTTTATATTTGTTTTATTAAGGCAATAGGGGTTTACACTCCCCCCAAGGAGTACAGTGGAACAGCACACAAAGGTTTTTACATTCTGTGAGATGTTAATATTGTGATTTCATGGGCAAAATTGCTAAATCGCTCATCCACTGGGCATTCTCTTCCCCCCTGTCCTCCTGCTCAGATTTTTCCCTAAAGCCTAATGGTTTTCGGTATTGCTTACACTGGAGTAAAACTTAGCCTACTGATATATCTGCTATTGATGGTTTACTTGCAAATGTTCTAATTTGGATAGAAGCAAATTAGCAACACCGGGTTCAATAACAGTCTCAAATCCTCCAGGATTGGCTTGGAACCCTATGGCCACAAGTCAATTTGCCGATGCTTATAGGCAGTTTTGTTTTCTCCCCAGGGGACCAAGGCAGGCCAACCACCTAAACCCCCATGTCGACCAGGCTTCTCCGAAAGCTTCTACACAGTGTTTGTCCCCAGGGAACTACTGCCAGGCCAGGGCATTCTGAAAGGTAAGCACTGTGGCCATGGGGGCGTTGGATCACATTTACTGACCGGCATTTCCAACTCTCCTCCGGAGATAGATCCCAACCAGAAGGCGATGTAGTGTGTGTGCATATCTATGTGAATGCGCCTGTGAATGTCAGTTGGCGTCTGTGTGTATATTTTTGGGTGAGATGGTGCACAGCATTCCATCATGACTTGGGAACGTGTATTCTGTGGTTGAGCAACACAACTCCTGTACAACATGCAGAACAATATAATGAAGTTAAAGTTGGATGGAAGGTACACTGGTTTATAATCGAACCGACGATTTGATAATAGGTTTTTAATAGGCTCGAAATATATAAATCTATTCGTTCTTGTAACACGAGCTGCATTCTCAAGCTAATATAAGGGTTCCCACTGAAAACATTGAATTTCTCCTTTTCTAAATGATCACTTAAGTGGCAGACTATAGTTCAGACTGTAAATCGCCCGTCTTTCTCCTGAGTCCTGCTGTGTGTTTGGTGCTGGGAGCTCACAGCTTTTATTTTATTCCTTGTATTGTAATACATTTTTTCCCTTTTCTTCCTTCTCTTCTTCAGAGGAATTCAATTATCTTTTCATTCGCTCCATTTCTTTTTAGCGTATTACATCTATTATGAGTTTCCTCTCAATATATGTGAATTATGCTGAATTTTCAGCTTGGATCATTTATTTGTCTTTAAGTCACTTCTAATATTGTGAACGCAAGCCTCACTGGCAAATGATTTGATAATCTGTATATAAAAGGTAATTAAATGCATAAAATGCATATTCAACATGAAATGTAACATTTGACTTTGATTTAAAACATTCTGATTAGGTGTGCTTTATAATTTCAGCTGGGTTTGAGGGGTGGGGGAGAGGTATTTCTACAATAACGGACTTTTAGCCCCGATGCCTCTTATCAGAGGCTCAGCTGTAGATAAAGTTGGTGCCATCTTCTCTTGACACATCTTTTCTACAGGAAAAACTGTTTTTCGATTGAAACATAATTTGCTAGGAGGAAATGGTGCTCTTGTTAATGGCTGTTGTTGTGGCATATCACCAGCTTTAAACAAAAGCATTTTCCTCATTGCAGAGGTTATTTGGTTACTTAGGAGGCAAACAAGAACAGCACATCCAGTCAATTGGGAGCTATTTTGCCTTTGGGTTTGCGGTTGAAAGTACCTGCCTGTCCGGAAATTGGCTAAAGTGTCCTCAGTGACCTGTGCCAAATACAATGTGGAGAGAATAGATGCATTTGGATGGGTTGTTCTACGGCATAGGGTTATGTGTGTGCGTGTGCGTGTGTGATTTTGTGTGTATGTGTCTGGCTGTTTCCTAGAAGCACTGCTACCTGTACCATCAAGTTTTATTACAACGCATCCACCAGTTCTCTCCAGTGCTAGATAATTTTGATTAGGTCTTTACTGTACAGCATCCATAGCCTTGGGTATCTCTGTCTTTAGCTTACATTGTAGTCCATACATCCAATAGACTAGCATTTCTTCAGTCTACCATTTAAAAAAAAAACAAAAAAAAACAGTAGGTGTATGTTCTAAATCAGCTACATAAAATCATGAATTATTCCTTTATGAAAGGGATAATGTTTGTATCACACGTAAAGAGAGTTTCTTTGAAACACTTCTCACAACAGCTACCTACTGTATGAACCATATTTCACTCCTAGCAAGCTGCGCATGCTTCTTTATTAAGAAGACAATCTCTTCCTAACCTCTGAAGCTAATAATGTCACTGACAACTGCTAGTGAGACTAGTCATCTAGCTAACTAACACTAGAGTGTCTTGAAAACAGCTTACCTAGTTTATTTTTATGACCTTTCAGATGTGCTTGTCCTAAATCTACAGCGCGTGTTTTCGGGAATCAGTCGTCTGTAGATCCACATATCTCCTATGCTTCAATCGATCTGCTGTTTTTACAGCAGCAACTGACACAGGAGTCTGCCATTGTTTGGTAGGCATGGCAGCAACTGACATCTTGCTTAGGGAAAACGTAGAAAAATGTTAGGCAGCAGTTGTAGAAATGTAGCTTGCTAGCTTTGGTGGATATTATTATGTTTTGTATGGTTTAGATTAAAATAATCTCTTTCTTTTTATAAGAAAAAGCTGTGAATGCTCTGGTGACTTTTCTGATACGCTTGCACATTTTGTACATTGAACCAGCTTTTGTGACATTGTCAGCTCTTTTAAATACTAATCATTAGTGCACAAAACTACTTAGCTACTTGTAAAATGTCAAGACCAGGACCTATTATCAATTCACTTCAACATTATTTAAAAATATTTTATAACATTTTTCTTAATTTATCATTGATAAAATTATTACTTTTGCCACCAATCTAAAGAAAAGATTCCATAATATTCCTTATTAAGATTATAAAAGGCCTGAAATATTTTGGGTACATAACTATTCAGACTCTTTAGTCATTACTTTGGAGAAGTGTTTTTGGCAGTGACAACAGCTCTGAGTCTTATAATGCTGTGCAAACCTGGATTTGGGCAGTTTTTTCCATCCTCGCAGATCCTCTTAAGCGCTGTCATATTGGAAGGATAGCACACATGCGGTCTTTGGCTGGGTCACTCAAAACAACTCCAGTATTGTCCTGACTGCGTGCCTTTGTCTTTTGTCATGCTGATAGATGAAGGTCCTATGTGCTCAGGTTCAGGTATTTCCCAGCCACTGACAGTAGGAGGTATCCCCATAGCATGGTACTCCCACCACCATATTTCACTGTAGGGATGGTATTAGCCTGGTGATGTGTACCTTGTTTGCCAGATGTAGTGCTTGACATTCAGTGACATTATGATGCTTTTAGAGTCCTTTAAGTGACATTTGGCAAACTGAAGAAAACATGTCATAGGACTTTTACTCAGGAGTGTTTTCTGTCTAGCCACTCTACAATAAAGGCCTGATTGATGGAGTGCTGTGTAGATGGTTCTGGCAGGTTCTCCCATCTGTGCAGAGAATCTCTGAAGCTCTATTAGAGTGGTCCTTGGGTTCTTGTTCACCTTGCTGACCAAGGCCCTTTTTGCCTGGTTGCTTATTTTGGCTCAACTGCTGGCTGTGGGAAGAATATTTGTGGTTCCAAACATCTTCCATTTCAGAATGATGGAGTGCACTATGCTTCTGGATACTTTCAGTGTTTTAGCAATTGTTTTGATAACCTTCCCCAGATCAGTGCCTTGACAATTCTCAACATCAGTGTCTTATGGTTAGATATTGAAGGCCTAAGGAGAATTCAGTGGACGTTTTCAGTGGACTTTCACCCTGACATGCACTGTGAGATGTGGGACCTTTATATATTGTAGAAGGCATGTGCCTTTTGTGTCTAATCAATGTAATTTGCTGTAGGTGGATGCCAGTCATGTTATACAGACATCTCAAGGAGGATCAAAGGACACAGGATTTAACTGAGTTCAATTTGGAAGGTCACGGCAAAGGGTCTGAATACTTGTGTGCATGATTCTTTAGAATTCTATTTTCAATAAATTCAATATCCTGGGCAACATTTCCATTTTATATTTTGATTTTGTCATTGTACGGTTTGAGTTTTGATTGTTGTAAAACATAAAATGTGTCGAAAGTGGTCTGAATACTTTGCAAAGGCAGTGTATATGTTAGCAAGACATTCAGTTTATCATTAGCATAGAGTAACAGACTGGCAGTTACAAACATCATTCAGCTTGTTAGCCAGATTGCAAGATATCGATATTCTAGTTGAAAAATAGCTGAAAAATAACCCAAAAGACTCAAAAAGAGTAAAAGTGAATATAGCTCCTGTCTTGTCAAAGTCAAAAGTGATTAATATTTTTGTATTTGAGTTAAAAGTTAATATTTGTAATTTCAGAGATAACATCGAAAAAGGTAATGGTATTATTTTGCACTTAGTGAGTCTGGCTTTAATGAGCTTGAGGAGAACTGAGGATTTGAGCCAGATTGGATAACCCTATTGGATGACCCTAATCACAACGATTATGCAAATACTGGAACTCTATATATATTCTCACAGAACACATTAGTATCCCGTTGCTATGCAATCTTTTTTGTTTGTCCATAAGAAACCAGACAGTCAGAAGTTCCTACATTCTCAAACCAAATATCTATTGCAATTCCAGCTACAAAGTGTCCTGGCTGTCATATACAATGTCAAATACAAACCATAGCTTTTTAACATAACTTATCTAAAAGCTGAATGTTTGTCTTTGTTTTGGCTGTGACAAGGATTGTCAAAGAATGGAATTTTAGCTAAAGAGACTGGTACTCGAGACCACAGCATCCATTGCTTTGATTCCAACATTGCCTCTGTACCCTTTCACTCTGTTTGTTCTGTGAAAATCAATCTTTGACTTGTGCAGTCCTCCCTACTGGACACTCTGAGGAATATGGGCTTGAGGAGCTTAAGTCTTGCTGCTGTGATTAATGTGCGGCGGCCAGCCTGACTGAGGGTTTGTTTTCTCCACAACACAACGAGGCTGCAGGGAAAGAAGGAAGACTTCTACTGACGATACAGTGTGTGTAATTCAGAACCGTCATCCAAGACATGAACGGTGAGGTAGATAGTGTTGATGGGCAGCATCAGGTTTTCTAAACCATTGAAGTCCTATTGCCAATGCAGTCTGTCTTTCCAGTGACCAGAAGACATCGAACATTCCACCCAGCATCACAGCTCATGGGTGTTGGCTGGGCAGTGACCCTTTGCCATCTCCATGGTTTCATCTCACACCAATTATTCATGTCCAGGGAGGGAAGAACAATTTGGAAGGATCATATGTGCATGTTACCATTACCAATTGGCATTCATATTATTATTATTATTATCAGTGGTTTGTGGTTAGACCATGATTCACCTATGTTTGTTTGATTTTAGGTTTGTAATGACTAGAAAAAAAACAGAAAAAACGATGAATATGTTCACATTCAGTTACGAACAAATGACCATAGCCTGGCTATATGCAGGGAGTACTGGTACAGGGTCAATTTACAGAGATATGATGTAGTTGACGTTTTTATGCTGTAGGTGGGGCAGGTGAGTTAAGGGTCATTCAATATTTTTTAGCTTTTTTACCCGTGATTGGAAAAAAAATCAGCTGTCAGCCTAGTGTGAAGTGCTGTTTTAAACAACTATTGGCTATGTTCTGCTTTCTGAAAAGAAACAGTATCGGATGAGTCTCCTGGTACAAATGGATTTAAGTTGCTCTCCCTCCCTCCCTCCTCCATTCCCCAGACATGTGCTTGGCTCTATTCTCCTTCGGAGAATAACTCACATTATTTGTGAGTTGTAACTAGACATTTTTGGTTAGTACCAGTCTTGTTATATTAAATGTTGAATTTTCTGAGGCAATGTTTATTCCTTCAGTCCAATGTATCTACCTCACTATAATTTGGGAGTAACTTTTAGAAGAGTGTCTGAAGTCAACTTGGTATGTCATTTTCACCTATTTACATGGTAAAAAATCCATCTCAGATGCAAATCTTGCAACAAGTCTCATTCATCTAAATATAGTTATAGTCTAAAAATGCACTTAGGAATGAGTTTCAAAGGCACTAGGGTATTTTTCACTACACTGTAGTTGAACCCAACAGAAATGTGATTATTTCAAATCATCCATTTCAAATCTTCTGTTTGGCCTTGGGAAACAAAGGAACAAGAAATTTGCCATCCCAGTCGAGGCTACCATCCCCTGACCTCAAAATGACCCTATTGTCCTGACGTAGAGGGCATTTCAACCCTCGGTTGCCACGGGCAACTGTCTCCTGACCTGTCGTGACAAGGGTCAGCCAATTAGTGGTCTGTTCCATTTCTTCTCAGACATCTCCTGTGGACGCATAGCCATCTTTTTATTTGGTTGTAGACCTGAAAAAGCTCATCTGATTACAGCAACTGTCGGCTCGTTGACAAATTGATTCGGGCATGCAATTGTGATCGGGGGAAAATATCGATGCAGTTTGACATCCTCATGTTGTCCTTGATGTGTTGTAGTTTTTTCTAAAGGACAATATCAGAATATTATTGCTGCACTGTATTGCGGTAATCTGCACCTAATCTTGATTCTGCACAAAAAAAGAAGCGCACTCAGCACTCAAATGGGCGTTGGCTCAGTGATGCACCAGCTGACGTTGGCGTCACTTCTACCACAGTCTAAAGAACCCTAATGTAACATGACGGTCTATTTAAGTCAGTCATGGTACTCACTCACTCTACTGCACTGCTGGTTGTCTTAGCATGCGGTTGCTAAACCCACCCACCCAGTACCTTGCTCATTGCTTTAGGTAATCCTATAAAAAATATTAGTGTTAATGTTGTTGTTAGTACTATTGTATACACAAGCGTTCAAAAGATATCTAAAATGGACAGAGCCTAATGCCAAGATATTGTATATCTTGTGCATGTTTTTTTTATTAAATATATCGCTATCGGTTCACAATACATATAGAATTGTGGAAATGGTGAGATTTGCATATTTTGTCAGCACTTATAATAAGTATTATGATAATATTGTACTGTGAGATTGCTTGCAATGTCCAGCCTTAAGTGTGCTGCAGTAGCTCTAGAGTACATCTTATATAGTATAAGGAATTGCTGGGTTTCCCCAGGAGAGTTAGAAACACTAGCACAGAATCTTAACGCTTCTGTTATACCAAGATGCACTGATTGATCCTACCTCTGAAAACTCTTGTCTTCATATCAACTCACCACCAGGACCTTGTGTGTTAGTCCATATCCTTTGGCATATTAGGCTCTTGCTTCTAATGTTGCTACTATTAGTCTCCTTGGCTAGTAAGCTAATTTCTTCTGTATCTGCTGTTTTACTATGCTAATAGCTGCTAACTGTACCATATTTGTGCTTCATCTGCTATCTTAAGCCTCTTACAGTTTGCCAATGTTGCGGCTATGTATCATGTTAGCGGGCTAGTTATAATGTGATACTGAATGCCAATGTTCCCTCTATGGTACATGACTTGCCAACTCTTCCAGGATTGCCACTTGAAAGAAATGCCAGCCTGTTGAGACAAATTAAAGTCAGTGATTTATCCATGTTAGTTTACACAATATGGGTGATGCGTGGGTTGACGCCTCATCCCATTGACCTGTCCAACCAGTGTTAATAGACCATATTGTATTAGTTTTGTAAAGGTAGTGTGCCCTATGTGCATTGAGAAGTAAATCGCTGTGAATAATTCAATATAAAATACAAACATTTTAACAAAGGCCACAAACTACAAATGTATTTTAATTTGAAACATCACATAGGCTACTACTAATATGAGTAAGTGGCCTAATTGTTATGGACAGTTGAATGGGTCAGGCAAGGCTTGTGGGGTGCTCCCGGTCAGCAGTGGTGAGTACCTAACAGCAATGGTCCGAGGAGGGACAAACCATTTATCTGGTGATCCAGGCAATCATGTGGATGTCAATTCGAAGCGCATCGCCTACCTAAACATCATTGCAGACGAGGTACGTCCTTTCAACGCAATGATATTCCCTGATGGCAGTGTTGTCTTTCAGCAGGATAATACTACCCTGACACTCTACACACATTGTTCAGGAATGATTTGAGGAACATGATGAGTAGTTCAAGGTGCTGACCTGGCCTTCAAATTCCCCAGATCTCAATCAGATTGAGCATCTGTGGGATATGCTTGACCAGCAGGTCTGATCCACTGTGGCTCCAACTCACAAATTACAGGACTTAAAGTATCTGCTGCAAATGTCTTGGTGCCAGGTACCCAGGACACCTTTTTGCAGGTTTTGCAGAGTTCATGCCTCGGTGGGTGCGTTTTTGGCCTGTATGAGGAAGACCAACAGCATATTACAGTAGGCAGGTGGTCATAATGTTTTGGCTTATCAGTGTACACAGTAGCAGTCAAACGTTTGGAAACACCTACCAATTCAATACCCATATTATTTAGTTTCAATAATCTATATGGAATCATGTAGTTTCCAAAAAAGTGAACAAAACCTATCAAAATATGTTTATATTGTATTTTCTTCAAAGTGGCCTGCTGCTTGGATGACAGCTCTTTGCATTCTCTCAACCAACTTCATCAGGTAGTCACCTGGAATGCAGTTCAATTAACAGGAATGCCTTGTTTAAAGTTAATTTGTGGAATTCTTTACTACCTTTTTAATATGTTAGGGTGGGTATACTGTACACTGGGTGGCATGGTAGGGTAGTATACAGAAGTATCATTTTGTTTGTGCTGTAGTCATCCATATTATTGATAGAAAAAGCTTAAATAAGCAAAGAGAAACTACAATACATAATTACTATTAAACATGAAAGTCAGTCTGACTGAAACATTTTAAGAATATTGAAGTTAACTGAATGTTTTTTCAAGTGCAGTCGCAAAAACATCATGCGCTGTGATGAAACTGATTCTCATGTGGACCGTCCCAGGAAAGGAAGACCCACAGTTACTTCTGCTACTGACGATAAGTTCATTCGAAAATCATCAATTAACTGCATGTCAGACTCCAGACAAAATAAATGCTTCACAGGTTTCAAAGTACAGACACATCTCCACATCAACTCTTCAGAGGAGACTGCGTGTATCAGGCCTTCATGGGTGAATTGCTGCAAAGAAACCACTACTGAAGGACACCAATAGGAAGACCTGACTTGATTGGATCAAGAAACAAGAGAAATTGACATTTAACTGGTAGAAATCTATCCTTAGGATAATCTGTCCAATTTTAGATTTTTGATTACAAACACTGTGTCTTTGTAAGATGCTGAGTGGGTGAACGGAAGATCTCTGCATGTGTGGTTCCCAATGTGAAGCATAGAGGTGTAATGGTGTGGGGTACATTTTCTGGTGACATTGTCTGTGACTTGTTTAGAACTAAAGACACGACTAGCATGGCTACCCCAGCATTCTGTATTGACATGCCATCTCATCCGTTTTGAGCTTAGTGGGACTATTGTTTCATATTTCAACAGGACAATGATCCAAAACACACTTCCAGGCTGTGTAAGGGCTATTTGGCCAAGAAGGAGAGCGATGGTGTTATATTAGATGATCAGGCTTCCACAATCACCTGACCCCAACACAAATGAGATGGTTTGGGATGAGTTGGAATGCAGAGAGAAAAGCAGACAACAAGTGCTCAGCATACGAAGAAAGTCCTTCAAAATTGTTGGAAAGGAATTCCAGGTGACTACCAGATGGGGCTGGCTGAGAGAATGCCAAGAGTGTGCAGTGCTGTCATCGAGGCAAAAGGTGGCTAATTTGATGAATCTACCACACATTTTGGTTACTACAGTAGATGATACCATGTGTTTTTCCATAGTTTTGATTTCTACACATTGTGGAAAATAGTATAAATGAAGAAAAACCCTTTAATCAGTCGGTGTGTCCAAACTTTTGACCGGTACTGTATGTTTTAACAACTAATAAAAACAGCAATTTGTCTGAAAACTTTTTCAATACCGCAATATTGTCCCGGTGCTCTGTAGTATTCTTAAACCAGAAGAAAATCCATGTATTGTCCTCCTTGCCAGTGACTTTTACTTTGGCTATGGCCTAACGAGATGGTAAAAACAACTATGCATTTGTAGTTTATTATTGCACTTTATTTTGTATATTAAAACAAAGGATGTTTCAATTAATCAAATGAATTGCGGTAAACTTGTGTTGTGGTAGAGGTGTTCCCAAATAAATCCAGGAACATGTGTTCATTTGGCATTTTACACTTTAAGTTGAGTTACCACTAGTCTGATTTAAAGAAGTTCTTGTTAGCATAGGAAAGGATGATTTCACAAATAAAGATCAGCATGAAGGAAAAGACAAAGTAGGATTATGGATGCTGTGAGTTCAACAAAATGAATGAACACTCCTGTTGAGATGATTTCTCTTTAGAGGAGGATTTGGAGAGAATAACAGTGAACCTGGAGGGACAGGGGGCTTAATGGTCCACATTCCATGCAGAGCCCTGCTGTGGCCAGATATGCCTTGAAAAGGAACATTTGGGTGATTGCACATTGCTGTGTAAACCATCACCTTGGTATAAGAGCCCAAACAGACACCTAGAAACGTGGGAAGGGGGAGAGGCGTGGGGGCACTGCACAAAATAAATCTATTTGAACTGCAGTTTCTTCAGGATAGAAGCTCTTGAAGTTACTGTCAGTATGTATTCAAAAAGACATTCGTGATGAGTTTTGCCCCTCACCGAGCTCCCTGGCAAGGGCGAGAAGGGCAGGAACATAACTTTTCTCCCATTTCACTGGGGTTTTGTTAACAGTACAATAGAACTGGAGAATGGATTGCCATTTTATATTGGGTTGATTTTGAATTCCAATTAAATACTGGAATTGAGACACCAAGTGCAAGCATACTGCATGGAGTTTCAGAGAGATACAGTACAATACAATGAAGGGTTGACGGCACAACCAGTGAAGGAGCAGTTCGGACAAGTGCATCTTTTATTGAAGGTTGTGCTTTGTGAACCACAACTCGTATTTCTATCCACTTTCAAACAGAATGGAACTGTTTTGATGTCCAAACTTCATGTTTCACATTTCTTTCTTGGCATCTTCAAGGAATCTGAACTCTATTTGACCTACCTTGCGAGAAACATGGAGTTGGATATATCCCGTTTTTTTCTTATTTGTGGTAACACTACCTTTTTAACTTTCCTCATACTGAATACTTATCAAAAAAATCTGTGTCTTACTTTGTGGTTCAGCAGTAGAGAAATAGATGGTTTGACACCTCCTGCATTTACTCTGTTAAATGTTAAGAGATAATATTGTAGCATAATAATAATGATTTAATTCTAATAATTCATAAGCATTAATACTCGTACACACTCGTGATTGCTTCTGAAGTTTCCCAGCAAGCAGACTAAATAGCTAGGTTAGCTAGCTGGATATCTACGTAGATGGCTAGGGTTTTGCTGTAATTTACTTAGAAATGTTATTTTTTTCATTTCTGGAAAAAACGATGATATTTTGGTTAGGGAGTTACTTGATAAGATTGAATGTTACAAAAACCATGAGAAATAGTTATACAGACGTGTGAAAAAGTAAAGATAACTGTATTTCTAAGCTTTACAACTACGATTGAGTTCATAGACACCTGACCTATACTAAGAATCGTAAGAGAAAAACTTAAAAGGCACAATCCGCCTGTCCACCCCGGACATCACTATGCCAAATTGTGCTGCGTTGTCGGACTGTTAATTAATAGGATTTCAGCATTTCGGGCCTATAATAGGCGCTTGTTTTGCACTCAGAGAGCAGTTTGCACCTTACATGGATTGGGGATTGTCACGTCAGTTATACATTGGCAGACACCAATGTAACACAGTAAATAATGACCAGAAATGAAAACATCTTTAGTGAAAGTGCAACTGTGCATTGCACTCTCTCACTACCGTACAAAGAACATTGCTCAGAGGAAGTAGGCCAACTTTAATATTAGTAGCATGAAATGCTTTAATATACAGTGACACTTTTTTCAA
Organism: Esox niger; assembly: GCA_016801105.1. Lineage (NCBI taxonomy): Eukaryota > Metazoa > Chordata > Actinopteri > Esociformes > Esocidae > Esox > Esox niger. The sequence goes on along the minus strand of JACXGJ010001411.1, from coordinate 66,202 downwards.
AATAAATGCTTTCCAAAAGAATGTATACTGTTTGTTTTGTATTTTTCTTTCCCTTACAATAAATCACATCATGAATTGTGTCCAGTGGTCTATTGAACACGGACAACCATATATATCTGCAACAAGTTTGATCTAACAATCTGCAAAACACAAAGACCATAATAATTTGCTACAAAACATGACTCCATTCATTTTTAGATCAGACAACAGGCTTATTCAATCATTGTTTGAACTTTCTCAGCGCTCAATTTCAAAGGCACTGCTGTGGTGCATGATTATGTCTGAAACATACATTTTAGAGACTATAAAAACACGTCCAATACTGTCTAGTGGTGTATTTTCCCTTTAACAATTGGCTATTTTTTATTTAAACCAAAACTGAATACAGAGTTGAAAAGCGAGCCCCACCTTCTCCATTGAGTCAAGCTATCAAATGCAATTCTTCCATCAGGGCAGATCTGCCGCCTGTTTGAATAAGTAAAACTCAGGTGTGGACAGTTTATCTACCAATAAACCCTCCCATTTGCCCCTCCCTGTTGTTTCTATGTAACTTACTGATGACAAAAATATATATTACTGACTGAAACACATGCTCTATATTACAGGATGTTAAAATTGTTTAAAAATCGTTGTTGCTCAAAATTTGCATCTACTATCAGCACTTTGCTGTCCACTGACAACTTCAAAAGTGTTATATGTGGAATAATTTGACCTTAGACAAGCAAAATGTGAAAATAGTGTTTTTGGTGTGTGCTCTAGAATGCTGTTTCAGAACATCCGAGACTTCACCTTCCTTCTTTCCAAGACAGGCAACACTGCTCTCATAAGTATGTCCAAACCCAGAGAAAGGGATTACGATTTCAGGCGTTTGATAAGCAGGATGCTATTTTCCCTTAGACTCACTCTGTCTCTGTTGTCCTCCGGAGAGCCTTTCATCTCTCCACACGGGACACTGTGTCTGTGGTGAGCTGATAGAATACAGGTAGCGAGGAAGAGCCACATCATTTCTATTTATCTCCTCTTCCTTTCATACACAAGACGCGGTATGGCCCTATATCCCTCAAACTCTCTACGACATGACATCCACTGCTAGCCCATTCGATCAACCCGACCACCCAAGATACATATATAGCACAGTACAATGCTTTCCATTTATTGTTGGTCATACCCTCTATAGTTGTCAAGATACTGAACTGAAAGATATTGACCTGAAACGATTGATTTAAAGTTAATATCTGCAGAAATTTTCCTCAGTAGATAAAAGAAAAAGTGTCAGTGGTTCAATTCAGGTGGTTTCATTCAGATTTTAGTAGTTTAGCTGACACTATCGAATAGGATTTATATTTAGTGATGCAACTACTACTCAGTCATAGTACACTTTTACTCAAAGAAAACAGGCAAGCCTAGTTCAGACGGCCTGCAATAAAAAGCGCTGCCCTCTTGAGATTTGAGCCCAGCTCAGCCACATGGAAGGCTATGATTAACCACTACACCACAGAGCTGATAAGGTGACGATAAGGTGACGATAACTAACTTTTACATCAAGTGAAAAGACAGGAGAATCTTGGAATGTACCAGAAATTGTCGCAATACTGTATAACCATGGTTTTATTGTGGCCCCAAAATAAAATGTATAAATGTTGTCGCTCTCAATAGATTAGAGCTTAGGTCTTCCATGTGAGAACCACTGTCTTTAACCACTATGCCACGGCATTACACGTTCCAGTAGTCACTAGACACCATTGAGCATTGTTTTAAACTGACTAACGTTTCCTATTAAATTTACCTCTATCATAGCATCTATGAATTGTACTGGACATTTTAACAGCTTATTAGCCAGTAATAGACTTACTAGTATCTACTATCTAAGACTTGAGCAATTGCTAGCGAGACTGAAGATGAACCTTTCCATGCCAGAAAAAGTCACAATATAACCACATACAGTTTTAGTTAGGGCTTACTATAACATAACTCCTGTATGTTGTAGTCAGCAAATTTGTTTGTCTATCCTGACCCAAAACGCATGCACGGAAGCACACCTCGAAAATCCACCAGTAAACTGTTTTATTACAGACTTTCTATAATATAAATACTGAAGGTTTTAGCCAGGAACGTTTTCGTTTATTCGGAAACTTCAGTAAGAGACATTCACTTTTGTCCGGCAAAAAGTAGCCACCAGCTTGTGAATAGTGGGAGATTTTTACCCAATAGAATGAGACTGCATGGGACTGGCCTATGCCAGTCTGCCCTGTTCCTTATTTCTCTTTTTTCTCTTATACCTAATCTTCCCCAATTCGTCGATATCCAATATGTGATTAATGTATCACTGCAGCCAATGAAGGCAGACTGGGGACAATCAATGTTGATCTGCGTCTTCGGAACCGCATCCGTTTATGGTTGTTATCAAGCTGCTTTCTCATCCGAGAATTTGGGACGCAATCCTTATGCGCTGGAAGGAACACTCTTCAGCATTCTATTGAACTCACAGCCACAAGGAGTCGAGGCAAGGTAGCCATGTACAATTATCAAGCCCCCACAAACCCAGATGGTGCTGGCCAATTGCACTGCCCTTCGTGGGACCCCTGGTTAATCTGTTATCAGTATTCAAACTCTGGTCTCGCAATAAAGCAAATAGTTAGGCAGTGACACTACCACCTCGCCATTCAGGGGATTCCTGGAAAGTTAATTCCAATTACATTATTAATTTTATTTCATGAAGATGATCACTGAATATTTACTCAGCAAGAATTAAGACAGCAATCTCATCCGGAGATAGGTTTTAACCAATTCTGGGATCATTGACTGACACCTGAAGTGTGAAGGCTGATAATGAAATCAGTTTTATTGTTTCATTGCATGGCATGCGTATGCATATGTTTTAAAGGAAAATATTGATTGTTTTGGTTGGTCAGCGGTCAGATGAGTGATGGAGAAAAGACCAATGTGCTCCTATTATATCGTCAACCAAAATGTTGGTGGGCAAAGTTCTGAGAAATACTTAATTTGGTTTAAGGGGCATTGCAACAGAAAGTTAACAGCACTCTATATCTTGTCAATGTATCCTGTAGCCTAGGTCTTAGATCCTTTTACATTATGGTTCTTGGTTACCAAGCTCTTGTGAGTGTGTATAGATCCAAAATTATCAGTTAATGATTTTGTGTTTTCTCAACTAATTACATCTATTAGTTTGAGTAACGTATATTACTTGTTTATAGTGACACTTTTATTTATGCAGCTGTCCTATATATACATGCATTTACATGTTGGATTATCTTCTTCCAAATATGTTTTATTAGAACCCTCAAAACAACTAAACCTAATATGCAGGTTGGCTAGGTATTGTTGTTGGGGTGCAGTCAGTCTTCCCAGAGTCTCAACTGGGGGTGCGGGTTCATCAGAACTTGAAGATTCCAGCAATTCCAGATGTTAGGGCATAGAGAAAAACTGTAAAGCAGTGTGCCAGTCGAAATCTTGATACTTTCCCAGGTAGGGATGTGTCAGGGAATACGTGATGGAGCTTAGTCTTGGAGTAATGTAGTCTGTGTAAGATTGAAAATTGTATGAGACAGTGTAGAGTTTCCAACCTATCCACCCAATCCAGCATAGGTGTTGACAGTCCAGTTCCTGACCCTCGTCTTCTTTGACTCGTTGGAGGCTTGACTCTTTGACATATGTCATGTAGATAGATGTAATGCATTGTTTGCTTGATGGTTTGGCACATTTTTGAGCATCCATCAGCCCTATAGGCCCTAACATGATTTAATTTACATAGTGTTAAATCTGCAGACACCCAAAGGTGTTATTTCTAGGGAGGTTATTTCAACGGACAGAGAAGTGCTGACTGGCTTGAGTGAGAGTGAACTGCGTATGTGAGAGATAACTAAGACCAGAGGTAACAGAACCAAGTGCATGGGTACGGGTTTTGAGTTAGGTCAAAGTCTTGGGAAGGGCAGTTCCCCCTTGCATTTTCCCTCACTCTTCTCTAGACAAACACTTAGATCTTATAGTGGGTGCAAGCCATTGGAGTGAGCGGGAGACTGGGGTAACACTGGAGAAGTATCAAGGTTTATTTGTCAAATGCACCAAACGACACAGCGTCACCCTGGACAATGAAGTTCTTATGACATGCACCTGAAAAACTATGTCGTTAAGAAGAAGCATATATAAGCAAAAACATAGACAGAAAATAATAATAATATGAAACAACAAAATACATAACACTGTACACTAGCAGCAATAAAAAACGAGTACACTAAAATAGCAGTAATCTGGGTTGTATTTTGATAGAGCAGCAATCTGGGTTGTATTTTGATAGAGCAGCAATCTGGGTAGTATTATTGAACATTTAGACATGGCAAGTATTGCAGGGCATCAGAGCATCTGGAATGTTAGCTTGTGATCATTATGATTATGGGTCAGTGTCACTGATTGAGGAGCCTTATGGCTTGTGGGAAAAAACAGTTTATGAGTCTGCAAGCTCGTGCGCCGATGCTTTGGCTGCGTCTACCAGACGGCAGCAATGTGAACAGACCATAGCCTGAGTGGTTGTGATCTTTGATTATGTTGCATTCTTTCCTTAAGCATCGTGTATGGTACATGCCTTGCATGGAGGGAAGATGGCAGCTGATGATGTGCTCCGCAGATTTTCCCATCATCTGGAGGGAATTGCAGTCTGCAACGGAGCAGCCGCCATACCAGGCAGTAATGCAGCCTGAGAGGATGCTCTCAATGGTGCACCTGTAGAAGTTGGTGAGAGTTTTTGCAGTCATGGCAAACTCCTTCAGCCTCCTTGTAAGACCTGTTACATGTGCTTGAATAAAAAATAAAAATTATGGCAAAATCATAGACCTTATAAAAAATTGAAATAAGTGATTTGATATTTGATTAAAAATGCTAGTTTCTGACACAGATTACAAATACAGCGTGCCTTGATGGCATCAATCTTGAGAAAACGGATGGCAAGAATTGAACAATTTTCGGATCATTTGTCAGAGTTCAGGCGCTAAATTTATTATGAGTCGAACAGAGTATAAATGAATGCAGCCTGAGAGGATGCTTTCAATGGTATAGTCGTTTTGGACAGTTTCCCCTGACGGGTTCACTTGTCTGACCAGGTGAGGTCATGCTTGATTAACAGAATTTGAATTCAGAGACTCTCTCCACTTCAGCTCCATCGATGTGTATTGGTGCATGACCACCTCTCTGCCGCTTCCTGAAGTCCACGATCATCTTTTTAGTCTGACAGATGTTGAGAGAAAGGTTGTTATCCTGGAATGGCACCATGTAGCCAAGTTCCTTACCTCCTCTCTGTGAACAGTCTCATCGTTGTTGGAGATGAGACCCAGGATGGTAGTGTCGTTCGCAAATTTCAAGATGACGTTGGAGCTGTGTGTGTCCACGCAGTCGTGCTTGAACAGGAAGAATAGGAGGGGACTGTGGACACAGCCCTTTGGGGCTTCAGTGCTCAAGGTCAGTGTGGAGGAGAAGAGTTGGCCCATTCTCACCACCTGGGGTTGGCCCATCAGGAAGTCCAGGATCCATTTGCAGAGGTGGGTGTTAATTTACAGGGTCCTGAGCCTAGGAACAATCTTAGCAGGCACAAGTGTTGAATGCAGAGCTGTAGTCCGAAAGCAGCATCCTCACATATGTGTTGCCTTTTTCCAGGTGGGAGTGGGCGGAGTGTGTCGTTAGGGCGATGCCATCATCCATCATTTGTTGGGGCAGTATGCAAATTGAAAGGGGTCCAAGATCTCAGGAAGGGTGGAGCAAATATGAGTTCAGACCAGCCCTTCGAAGCACTTTCATGATGGTTGAGGTCAGTGCCACAGGGCGGTAGTTGTTCAGACAGGTAATGGAAGGTTTCTTCGCTACAGGGACGATGGTGGTTTTTTTGAAGCAGGAGGGGACTACAGACAGGGACAGGGAGAGGTTGAATATCGAGGTGAAATCCTCCGCTAGTTGGTCAGCGCACTCCCTGAGGACACGGCCTGGAACTTGAGGGTTGAACACCATGCGGGTTCTGGATTTGTCTGTGGGGACCCCAGCTGACAGTGTACTTGTTGTGAAATGCAATACACTTTATTATGTGTGTTTCTCCATTACTTTCAAACTGACTAAATATAAGAGTATGTTCAGAGACAACTGCCCTCCATTCGTAAAGCTATCTCAGCAGGAGAGAAAAAAAGACACTGCTTTGTTCTCCACTGGACTCCTGCTGCAAGCCTTTTCCAAGCCCTTTGCCTTTGTAGTCGATGGGGAAGGTTATGCAACAGACCTGAATTCATTGAAAATGAAGAGATGAGCCGAAGGTATCCCGAGTCTGACCTTTAGAATGAGATAATCATGATATTATCAGATGTAAGATTAGATCTGCTTGAGCCAGCGGTAGACAACCAGTCAACACTCTAACACCCCCTTCTTTTATCTCTAAACAGTTCCAGCTAGGAGATTTATTTGCGTTAAGTCAAGTCATTTTATTTATTTTAACCATAATGGTGACAATCAATCATGTTGAGACCAAGGTTTCATTTACAAATGTGCCCGGTCATTACAAAGACACAATACATACAATAAGAAATAGAACAGCATTGCAAAACATGATCAAATTAAACAGACACATTTTATATAAAGGTATTCAATCAGCATACTGAATTGCCATAGAGTCAGTAATATAACAATTATAGGTGGTTGACCTTTTCTGCTTTGGTGTGACATAAAGCATTGAGGGAGAATTTCAGTTACAATGTCTATGGAAAAGCAACCAATTTCAAGGATAGTTCCACCAGCCACATAATCCCCATGGTTCCTTTCAATGAGAGCCATTTGTGTTCCATGAATGCAATTTGCATCATTAATCAAGATCTGTTCTTAATCAGCCACCCTCTCTTAATCAATATGCTTTAGTGCTTTACATCTTAGTGCTTTCTAACGATTTGAGACCCTATGAGGGTACTATCTTTCATTGTGTTACAGAAACTAGTGATTTTTCTGGTAGGGAAGCCTCACTTTCACCTCCTAACCGTCTTTGTAACCCGGCATCAACCAGTTCATTACCACGGTTTTCCCTCTCCCCTAAGCCCCTGGATTTACATGCATCTGAATACAAATCAGTCTTCTGTGTTCAAGTGGGGTTTAGCTGAATTTAGAAGAATGATTACCTTACACCATGTTATTGGGTTGGATCTTACAGTTATGTTTAATGCCATTACATGTGTAGGATTATTCAACAGATTCAGAATTGTATTATTGTAGTATCAACACATTAATTTGTACTAGATGTCTGCCGTGTAAACCAATTCCATTTACCTTAAAACATTTTATAGCCCTGGTATGTCAGTGATTCTTTCCCTGGTATGTCTGTCCTCTCAAGCTTTGAGGTGAAATATATAAAACCAATCACATTTTTGCATGTGTGTTCTTTCCTTCCCACCTGCCTGGGTGACTGTGTCAGCGTGTTAACCCTGACCTTTCCACAGTGGCAGCCTCCACATTTAGAGGCCCTCTGGTAGGGTTTTAATTACTGTGTGGATGGAGTGTAGTGGATTATTTCTGGAGGTACATCTCAGCCTGGGGGAGGAGGGTTGTGATTCAGCCCAGAGTGGCTCCATTTCCTCTCATCCTCTGGAACGAGAAGAGGAGGGGGGGAGAATAACTGACTCTGGTTATTTGTTGGTATTCATGAGCAAATGCTTTTTTCTTTGCTTTACAGAAAGTGTTTATTCACAAAACACATACTGTGGACTACATGGCTCATTATGTAAGCTTCTGAAAGGTTTAGGGCGAATATTTCCCTGATCGTCCTTTCCCTGCATCTTTAGCAGTTTTGGTTTTGGTCTGACTGGCTCACTATAGGGCTAGAGATGCATAATACATACTGTTTGTTGTTTATTACTACTAGGGGCGTACTGGGGCCAGAAATTAAGCCGACGCCATAACTCTGTTCATGTGACCCCCCATAGTCAGCCGGAAAATGATGATCTTGTACAAGAAAAAACAAGTTCACCAGGCCCTTGGGCTTAATGTACACCAGCCCACCTGGCATTTGCCCAAAATTACAGATGGCCAGTCTGTGCCTGATTACTAGGTATGGCAAAATCTGTACATTCCTGTCAAAAGGGGTTCCTAGAGAGCTATATCTGTTAAACGAGTACGGGGCAAATGTCCGGGAGCCCGTCCATTCAGTACAGGCACATTATCATCTTAGTCATTACTCACCATGAATAATCATCATCTGGAGCAGTTAGTCTGAATGACGCTGTTCCATTTAAAGAGCTTATGGATTGGGACCATTTCAGTCCTCCTCACTCTTCTTACTTCCATGTGTTTTCCTTTCTCCCTCCCTCTCTCCAGAGTTACGGTTTGTGGCGTCTCACTTCATCTGTGAGTTATGGTGAGGTGTTTTTCGACCTTGCATTGCCACTTTGCCTCCGTGTTCCCCAACATACGTATCCCCGGTCACCATCGCTGGACAAGCTGAAAAACATGGTTACAATCCAAGTGATTTACGCCATGCTGCACCCAAGTCATATATCCCTCACAGCGATGCGCATCTGCAGTACAGCGCCACTGTGTACGTCCGTAGACAGTATCCATTTCTGTAGCCACAGGGTGAATATTTTCATAATTAAAAGGCTTCACTGTTAAGTTTCCTTTGGGCTCCGATGTAGAACATCACAAAGGTCCCTGGCCACAGAAAAGGCTGGCTTTACACTTTCTCATTCGACCATGTTTCTTGTATGTCTCTTCATGTTCCCATGCTCTCACCTCTTTCATTAGGTTCTCCCACTTCCTGTCAAGCCGGCTGGTGAATTTGTGGGTGTATGTTTTCTATATTGTGTTTATTCTCCGTGCTCTTGTTTGTCTGTGTGCCATAGTGTTCATCTGTAGTGTTAACGACATCTTCTACTACAGCCTGAGGGAGGTGTGTGGTGGTGGGGGTGGGGTGATGCTGATTGACAGCAGCCATAGGATGAGAAGGCATTTCCCATCCACAGTGTGATTATCTTAAATGGAGAAATTAAAGGATTACAAACCAGCCACGTAATCCAACTGTCAATCTCATGGCTCATTAGCAAGCATGGGATAGCCATGGGAGTGGGAGGGAGATAGAGAAAAAGAGGAAGTGAGAGAGAGAGTAAAGAGAAACTGACAAGAGTGGAGGCAAAGCAGAACTTGGAGGTTTAGTGGGTTTTCTGTGTGGGTTCTGAGAAAGTCTTATTTAGCTATTTTTTGTCGGGCTTTGGCTTGGGAGAATGAAAACACAAGCTTGTCAATCACACAGCCACCCTGTTTCATGGTATCTAGCAATTAAAATATGAAAACCTTGTCATGATTACATAATTTAATAGAAGTTGTCTCAACAACAGTAATTTTCATTTCCGTTATGAGTTTGTGATAATAGTACAATAATCATACAAAACACTTGTGAATGGTTCATACATCTAACTATAACTTTATTTGCATAAATATATCACATGCAAGCCATTGATCAGGTGAGGTTCAATGCCTGCAGATGCAAATATTGTTATCAGCTGTAGGAATTTTTATTAAAAGGTACGCTAAATCAGGTGCTCAGCTACTATACATGTTTGTGTTTGAAGCTAGAACAAGGTGTAGTACCTAAAGAGTGGATGGATTCACAATAAGGCAATTTGCCTGTCCTGTGTTTATTTCCCACTCCACATTATTATCTCTGTGTGAAGGGTTTCCCATGTTTTAGGGTGACTATTAACTAAATTCATTAAAACAATGGCAAGGTATACACAAATGTACACCAAATTGATTTCCCAAGCTGTTGAGGAACAATACATACCTATTCCACATAAACTATAGTACTGACCTCTCTCCACGGCCGCTCCAAATATGAGCAAATCATACATCAACAGATTCAGTTACTTGTTTTGTTGTACGCTCTGCCTGTTGACATTAGAGCCTGTTGTCAAAACAACTGGCTGTCTCGATGGGTGTTCCTCAAGGTTCTGTTTTTAGAACATCCTTATTGTCTGAATACATTGACATTGACATTGACATTGGCATCAGGTTGGATTGTTCACTCTTTTTTCAGACATTAGCCTATTCTTTTCTTTATGATTATTATTTTTCGCTATAAAGGATAAATTATCCACATTTCAAAACATGCGCTTTTATAAAAAAATTTAGTTCTGACTGTGGTAAACTGGCCCGTGCTGGACAAGCCACTAGACTCAGCGGTCCTGGCATTAATCCCATTTGGGCAAATCCCTCTCGCTCCTCAACATTAGCCTACCTAACAGAATGCTGTGCTCTGGTAGATACCTCACAATGGTCAAAACCTCATTCGGCTGTCATTTTTCTTAATTTACCTGCTGCTCATAGTTCTCAAATTTTCCAAAACATTTTCATCAACTCATATTCAGACAAAATAAATTTGCTTGAGCAGCTACCTAATCACTGCACCTGCTAAGCTCTAGGGATGTGCATTGGATGTGATTTTATTATTAGAAGAGTGTTCAGATATTCACCAGTATGCCTTTATTATGAGCAATGCTCAGATGGGGGAGACAGAACGAGAATCTAGTGGTACCTTAGCCAAACCTGGTTACAGAAATAAGAGACGAAGATTAGAGAATGGAGAAGATCAGAGATGCTAGTTACAGTGGATATAAAAAGTCTACACACCCCTGTTACAATGCCAGGTTTTTGTGATGTAATAGATTGAGAAAAAGATATATCATGTCAGAACAATTCAATTGAAAAACAAACTGAAATCTTCAAGGTGGAAATGTTTCTAACAAAAGCCTTAACCTGGTTGCATAAGTATGAACACCCTCTTATAACTGGGGGTGTGGCTGTGTTCAGACTTAACCAATCACATTCAAACTCATGTTAAATAGAAGTCATTACACACCTGCCATTATTTAAAGTGACTCTGATTAATCAAAAATAAAGTTCACCTGTTCTAGTAGGATTTTCCTGACATTTTCTTTGTTGCTGAGCAAAAGCCATGGTCCGCAGAGAGCTTCCATAGCATCAGAGGGATCTTATTGTTGAAAGATATCAGTCAGGAGAAGGGTACAAAATAATTTTCAAAGCATTAGATATACCTTATAGATTAATGTTTTTATGTTTTTCTTCAGCTGTAACCGGAGCCTTAGTCAGGGTGGAGGGAATTATGAAAAGATCCAAATCAGGCAATTTTGGCACAAAACCTTCAGGTTAGAAAGCTGAAGATGAAGTTTACCTTTCAGCATGACAACAACCTAAAGCACACATCCAAATCCATAAAAGCATCACTTCATCAGAAGAACATTAACGTTTTGGAATGGCCCAGCCAGAGCCCAGACCTGAATTCAATTGAACATCTGTGGGGTGATCTGAAGAGGGCTGTGCACAGGAGATGTCCTCGCAATCTGACAGATTTGGAACGCTTTTGCAAAGAAGTGTAGGCAAATATTATGACATCAAGATGTGCCATGCTAATAGACTTCTACCCAAAAAGACTGAGTTTGGTAATAAAATCAAAAGGTGCTTCAATAAAGTATTAGTTTAAGGGTATGCACACTTACACAACCAGGTTTTTGTGAGTAAAAAAATAACGAATTCCCCCTCAAAGATTTCAGTTAGTTTTTCAATTGAATTGTTAATGTTATAGGTCACATTAAAGGTCTAAAAAGTTCTGACATGATTTATCTTTGTCAAATTTTTTACATTACACAAATCTGGAATTTTAACAGGGGTTTGTAGACTTTTTATATCCACTGTATATTTGCAATAAGAAGAGAAGCTGGATAGCAAGCCATCCAGCTATATGCTATTTGCTTAACATACTGTTTTCTGCACTTCCCAACTTCCTTGAAATTCAACAATTCTAACTTTACATTGCGTTTTGTTGCAAAATAATTAATTGTTACTTTTTAATCCTGTAAATGTATCTTCCCGGAAATTAGTGATCTGTCATCAACTTGCTATCATTACATATGACCCCTTTTTGACTGGGCCACCAAAGTACTAGTGTGGCTTTGATTGACGAAAGTAAAGGCACAAATGTCAAATAAAACAACTTCAAATGTAAAAATGTAAATGTCATTTATCATTTCTTTCAAACTTGATATATCATTGGAATTGTTATTGTGTAACAAAAACTGTGAAATTGTTATTGTATTTTGAAAAGAAGCATCATTAGTTTCAATGTCTTTGCAAAAAGGTATACTCACAAAAGTATTTTGAATATTCAAATAACTGCTAAGACCCTGCTAAGCTCATTACCCAACTTTATGTAACGTCATATGTAAAGCACCAAAATCCCTTTTTATTCATAATTATTAAGTCACATGGTGGTATATGCTCCTCATTCATCTGTAAATATGTATCACCTCATTTGGTTTATCGTATTGACCTCAAAAATACTATGTATTTTAGATTTGTGAATTTGTGTTTATCACATATATATTAGCAATCACAGCAGCAATTGAATCTGGTTGCATATCAGATCAGCCTTTATTTTGAAGCTAATACTGCTCATCCCCTAGTGTGATACTGAGCTTTCAGGCATTTTGGGTAAATATTATGTCCTTAAAATCCTTTAAAAACAACCGTTTTTTAAGAATGACAAAGAAAGTTGCATCTCCCACAGCTAAAGTTTTTTTCCATCTGCTGTCAACTGGGATATTTTAAGGCTGTGTTATTTGGTCACATAGGCTGTGTGTGGAATGTGAGTACCCACTGCTGGGAACCATTTCTTGGACTTCTCATCGCTCACCGATTCATTTGAATCTCTCCCCCACTGCTCTGAATTATTCATGAGCTCTGTTCTGCCCATTGATGTGTACAACTTGGGTTGGGCTTTTTGTATTCACCATATTAAATACCAATTTGGATTTAGAAGAAACAAGTTGTTTTAGTCTTGTTATGGTCACTTTTGGATATATTTATATTTCCTTTCCAATATAACAGACATTTGTTTAGATTTGTACATGAATAATACTAAAGCACTCCACAGACTTCAGCAGTGTAGAAGAACATTTTCACTGTGTGCAAATTACATTAACAGACATCCAGTATATAAGGTGATTTTCCCCCCCAGACAATAATCAGGTGGATTTCAACAGGGAGCGGTAGTTCTTTCAGTTTATGCCAAGAGACGTGTGCCTTCTGTGTCTGAATGCTGTTCTCGTACTTGACCCCATGTTCTTTTCTTTCTTTTTCTTTCTATTTCTCATCAAACTCAAGAACTGAGTCTTTTACTTATTTTTCTGTCTTTCTTTCACTCACTTTCTTGCACTCTATATCTAGCTCTTGTTTGCTTAGTTGATTACATTACACATGCACAAACGAACAGTTTTGCTATTCTGGTAGGAAGCCTTATATTTATTCCCAATGTAATCTAATATTTCTCCTAAACCTATCTCCTAAACTCAACCATACCCTGATTCCAGTCCTTAATACAATTGTAACTTTTTACTTAAACCTCCAGCCGAAGATAAAAGAAATCTCTCTATATATGGAAATAGAGAGAGATAAAGAGATGTAGAGACACCCAGTATATAAGGTAGCAAAAATTAATCTCTGTGCTTTGTGGTAGAATGCCAATATAACACCTCAAAGCATTGTTTCCAGGCACTCTGTGATAGCTATGTATTTGCACTTAGTCCTTGCAAGCTATACATTTGCTATTATAAAACGGTAGCCAATGCTATTAATGCATTGTGTGTGATGTGATGTCACACCTGTAGCATACAGTCCCTTATAAAGCTTTAGGCATTCTATCACTGACTCTCAATCTCCCATGTTAAGCTATTTCCTCAACAAAACTTGAGCCAAGCAAAACATTGCCAACTACAATTTATTTACTTGATAAACACTGATATGTGAAAATCGGATCAGTGGTCCAATGTTAAATACTGTGTTAGTTATACTGTGATAGATTTGTCCTTCAGATGTGCTTCTTCTGTTTGATCACCTGCTTGTTTTCCACCACCATATTGTTGCACACAACCAGACAACACTGCTGCAGAATAGGATGTGTTTGATTGTGTCTCTTATTCCCTGGTGAGACTTGACATGTTTTCATTTGGTATGCGTACAGCCACGGCAAATACCCATGAGCGAATTCTAGCCACGGGCTAAGGCCGAACAGAAATCCCCTATAGATGCATCATTACCATGCCAAAGATGCCCCCATTCTCACTCTGAAATACATATTTATCAGAAGTGCTGGAAGGTGGATTGGAACTTACTTTAATGTTCTTAGGCTTGACATTTGGCATTCACATCTTTCCTAAATCTTTTCAGTTGTTAGACACACACACACACAAACACACACACGCATGCACACAAACACACACACACACACTCCTCAGGTGCCATAGCTAAAATGCCCCATTTCAGAAGTTTTGGAGAGAATCAAAACCACCCACGACACCATAGACACTGACTGAGAGCATCGATCACATCTTCAAAAGAATCACACACGTTTTTGTTTTCTGCCTCAAACACCGCTTCAGTCTCTTTCTCTCTCCGTCTCTCGCTGTCTCTGTCCCTGCACTGTTTAGGACCATATTTTGACCAGATATAGGTAGTAGCTCAGGGAATCCGAGGGGATTGTAGCGGACACTGGCGCGGCTGGCTCTGTTTATCAACCCAACAATAAGAGGGTAACAGGCAGAGAGTCTGGGTTTGTGTTGCCTCTGGGAATACAACCCTTCTTATTGCCAACAGCCATTTGGTCAGTGTAAAAACCCACAGGCGCTCATAGTATCCTTGTTTCATCATGATTACCGCTAGTGGACCATAGGGCAGCACTGAAGAGAGGAATGGTTGTTTTGTACTGTATTTGATAAGCTGAAATGGAGAGGGATTCTATGATATGTAAGCTAGAGCCTAACCTCTCTTCATATGATTAAATGTCAACAACATTTCAGTTTAGTGAAGCTTGTTTTACGAAGCAGAACACAGAAGTGACATCTCTACATACTGGTGGTACAGAAGAGACAATGAGTAACTCACACTCTAGCGCTCCTTTCTGTCGTTGTTTCTAGAGAGTTCTAGTGAGTTCTATGCACAAACTCTTTTTTTCACTGGTGTGATCAGATGGTTTTTAGTATTTCATTATGGAGACATTAGTTTGTCTGGCTAGTTGAACAAGGCTTCCGGCCTTTAGGATTAAAGACCTGTTGTGTACCATTCACCTGTTATGTCTATATTTAACTGCTCCTCCTTGAAAACTTAAGGGCTTTCTGATGTTCTACTATGGTAATTCAAGAATGGTTGTGTGTGATTCAGTAATTTGTATTGCTTAAATATTCTGTGATCTCAAGCCTTTGTTTTTGACTGCTATTTTTAATGGATGGGTCTTCGTGATAAGCTGGGCCCAGGGCTTCTACTCATTACTGTGGACCTGAAAAGGATCTTGGCAACCGCTCAAATATCTCCAGATGCTTGCAGGCCTCTAGGTGCTGCTTTACTATGATGTGAGGAGGTGGGAATGTTCTCACATATCTGTGTTTGTGACCAAAATACTTCATATATCAGTATTGTTTCTCAGGCTACGCCACCGTTGCTGAAGTTGTGAGGTCAATACTCACAGGTCTCATTAATGCTTTGTTTAGGCTGTATCTTTGGGAGATACATGGTAAATTCATGTGTTATGGAAAGGATAGTGAACCAAATAGAAGGGAATTTATTCAGTCATTAACGGTTTCTGTAAACCAGTGAAGATCATAGATGCACAAAAGCCGCAAGTCATGGAATCCATTAAGCATAATCCTTACGACAGCTAATTCCAGCTAAATGACGTTTTAATAGCTGCTACATTGGGGTGTATCATCCAGGTGTCATCCAGATTGTCATACCGACCGTGTCTCATACCTGGATATTTGGTATTACTGGCACCAAACAGGAGTGATATTTTATACTCCAATGAGCTTCTGTAAAACAAAGGTTAGCAATGCTAACAGATACAGGTCAAATCCCGTTAAATTCTAGCTTAATTCAAATGTGTGCATGAAACATTTTTAAATAGTCTATGACATATAATATTTTGTTCAGGACTTTCAACCCACCTGATTAATTTTTCATTGTCACAAATCAAGTATTAGACAAGACTCTTGATTCAGAACAGGATGTTGATAGTAAATTTATTTTTTAGTTATTCAGCAAAAGGTCTCAACCAAGGAGCTATGTTTAACCAGATAAGTGACAACCTTGGATTTAGTTTTCTGTGACTATGCCTGGGAGAGGTATCTTCAAAAGTTATATTTAGCATTTTGAAAATAAACACGGTGGAATGATGTTGAAGCTGAAAGTAGACAACGTAGTGGGTCCATTTCAGCAACAACTGTGTTGAAATGTGATGCATAGCTTTTGGCCCTGGTTTTGTTCCATGGATACCACACTGCATTATTTTCCTGGCCTCTGGTCTTCTACTAGCAAGTTGTTATCATGACACTGTTTTTGTGTTGATTCACGAGAATCTGTGTTAAAAAGGGTCCACACTCATGCAGCAGCCTCCCGAAGCCTTTATACTACAGTTTCATAACAGTGTAACTTTCAGCACAGTTATACTTTGTGAAGTGCACTGTCTGATTAATTATGCTAACGTTTACTATTCTTTATGTACAGTTTTAATTGTTTTATGTTTATGCTACACTGTATATTTTCCCTATACTAAATTGCCTATGAATTTTTAAGTCCCAAGAAACCCACAGGCTATTTGCCGGAGAGCATTTGGTTTACAGCTGATCTCTTCTGTAAGGCATTGACGGTCTTCCCTCCAGCTATACAGATGTTCTTCTCTAAGAGGCAACAGCTAGCTGATGGCTATTCTTTTTCACTTGTGGTTCCTGCAATTCAAATTTTTTGCCATTTTTGAGGGATGACATGCAGTTTTAATGCTCATTTTCTAAAACTCTTAATTTTCTTATGAGTTGCAGAAAATAACTACTGCAATTCTACACATTTTGCCATGATTTCCCATGTTAACATTGTGTCTAACTGAAAAAGTAAATTAGTGGTCATGCGTGTATGCTTGGTATTCGACTATCCTTACCTCAGGTTTAGATAGTTGGCTAGAATACATGTTAGATGACACGGCTGAATGAGGCTGTCAGTGAATGAATCTGTCAGTGACTGACATTTCACGAGGAGAACTGCTAATGTGCCCAGTTGTCCTGTATATTACTACTTACAGTTGTGCTCATAAGTTTGCATACCCTGGCAGAAATTGTGACATTTTGGCATTGAGTTTGAAAATCTAATTGATCATGCAAAAAAACGGTATTTTTTATGGATTATGATCATATGAAGCCATTTATTATCATATAGTTGTTTGGCTCCTTTTTTTATCGTAATGATAACAGAAATCACCCAAATGGCCCTGATCAAATGTTTAACACAGGTTAAAATGACAATTAAAGGTCAATTTCCCACACCTGTGGCTTTTAAAATTGCAATTAGTGTCTGTGTATAAATAGTCAATGAATGTGTCAGCTCTCATGTGGATGCACTGAGCAGGCTGGAAACGGAGCCATGGGGAGCAGAAAAGAACTGTCATAAAACCTGGGTAACAAGTAAATGGAACTTTATAAAGATGGAGAGGATATACAAATGAATCCAAAGCCTTGCAAATGCCAGTCAGTACTGTTCAATCAGATATTAAGAAGTGGAACATTTGGGGATCTCTTGATAGCAAGCCAAGGTCAGGTAGACAAAGCCAAAACTGACTGAAGAATTGTTCAAGATACAAAGAAAAACCCACATGTAACTTTAGGAGAAATATAGGCTGCTCTGGAAAAAGACGGTGTGTTGAGTTGCCAGATAGAAGCCTTTACTGTGCCAATGCCACAAAAAAGCCCGGTTACAATATGCCCTCAACACCTTGACATACCTCACAGCTTGTGGCACACTGTAATTTGGAGATTAAAAGACAAAATAGAGCTTTATAGTTAAAAACATAGGATTGGAGTGGGGTCAACAAGGCTTATAGTGAACAGAATACCTTCCCTACTGTGGAACATGTTGGTGACTCACTGATGTTTCAGGGGTGTGTGAGCTCTAAAGGCACGGAGAATCTTGTGAAAATTGATGGCAAGATGAATGCAGCATATTATAAGAAAATTCTGGCACACAATTTGCATTTTTCTGCACAAAAGCTGCGCATAAGGACGCATAGGACTTTGCAGCACAGCAATGACCCTAAACACAAGGCCAAGTTGACCCTGCAGGGGTTACAGCAGAAAAAGGTGAAGATTCAGGATTGGCCATCACAGTCTCATGACCTTAATATCATCGAACCACTCTGGGGAGATCTCAAACGTGTCATTTGTGCAAGACGACCAAAGACCTACCATGACCTGGAGGCATTTTGCCAAGACAAAGGAGAAACTATACCACCTGCAAGAAGAGGTGGTATAGGGGCATCATAGACAACTATTACAAAATACTGCATGCTGTCATTGATGCTAAAGTGGGCAATACGCAGTATTAAGAACTAAGGGTAGGCAGAACTTCGAACAGGGGTCAGTTAATTTATTTCTTTGTTGCCATGTTCTGTTTTATGATTGTGCCATTCTGTTGTGACATACAGTTGAATGTGAATCCCATAAGAAATAAAAGATGTGTTTTGGGTATGCAAAGGGTATGCAAACTTGTGAGCACAACTGTATGTCTTAATACCAAGTTGAGACCCTGACTAATTTCCTAAGTGTGTTTCTTTTTTAGAGCTTTCAAATTCCCCTTCTGTCTCTGTAAGACACCTGTTGGTTGAGTACACAGGTAATGCCAGAACCATGGCAACCAACGGTAAACACATGTGTTGTTGGCAGAAGCCTCAATCTGTCCTGTTGACCTTTGTGACAATCTTTTTATCTTTCCCCAAAGTAATTCTCTATCACTGTCTGTTCAATAGTCAATAGAACCCCCAAACAAACACACACACACACGCACGCACACACGTGCACAAACATGTACACAGACATACCTTCGCAGGAGACAGTGAGTCACAGGGTTGTTTTGGCCTGAATAAGAAAGATCATTTCATTTGTTGGTGTAATGCTATAAAGGAAGGCCTCATCAGGATAGGGTCTCACGGATCATTGGCCTTGAGCTTTCCCTTTCTCTTCTCTGGAAAATTCTATCCTCTGTTTTGATTTTGGTCCTTTTTTTCCTGGAAGACTTTTATATCCAATTTACAGTCTTCTCTGGTCTCTCTCTCTCTGTGGATCTTGGCAGCCTGTGGCTGTGTGTGAACTTCTTTTCACACTATGTAGACTTTATCTGGTGTTCAGTGGGCATGGGGAAAAGCGGGCTGCTATTCTTTTCTATCATGTTTTCATATTGGATTTGTACGTTCAAGTTATGAAATGAATCCTACCAATTGTAACTCAAACCAATACAACACATTCTAAACACACTCAAGGCTAAAAGCAAAGCAACATAGATAATTATGAAAACAAAAAATCCTAATATCTTACTGGTGAATCTATAATTGCTTTTCTTGAATTTATTTGCTCTTTTTGGCATCGCAGTTCCAGTTTTATGGATGTTTTATTTGCATTCAAACTCACAACACTATCTAACTGAAAGGACTAATAAAATAAAAATCAAACATCGAATGTGTTTGTAGGACCACTTAAGGGAGTGTGTATATCCCCAAAAAGTAATCTTATTGGCATGGTGGCAATGGACAAGCATTTTGAAAGGACTAAACATGTCAAAATAAGGATTACAATTTTGTATGAAAAATGCTAAACTGAATTGAAAACAATATATACCAAAGAAAATCTTCATTATTTTAGAGGATTATTGACCAATGTTACAGAGATATTCACATTTTGCAGGTGTATATATTTTGTGGCTTTCTAATCTAAAGATTAGATTATGATACATTATTATCCATAATTTTTAAAACTGTTACAGATCTAATGGCTATCACGCTGCTTCAAAATGAGTACTGAAGGTATGAGTACTGAAGTACTGTGAAAATATACATTACAGTTGGCTTTACAAAAAAAGATTAGATTTAGGCTAAAAATTCAAATTAATCTGTTATTATTATCACACAAACACAACTAAGAACTCTTGAACTTCACCTTTATTCCTTCCTTATTACAGGTCATCTTCATTTCGTACTAAGGTGGGCTGCTGTCAGTAGTGAGCAGGCTCTAGAGATCATTCAAAGAGCTTTGAAAAGGAATTGACAATAATACTTTTTTTGGTTACTTGTCCACATACTCTATGCACAGAATTCATGAGGTTTTCATACAAATATAGACATCCACTCCAAAATATACACCTTTAGGATAATAAGGAAGATGATTCAATGCTCACGTTGTCCTTCATATTGAATTGCCCATACATCATTTACTTATATTGCTCAATATTTTTACAAGCATGTCAGTCTTAGGCATTTTTCTCAAAATAGTAAACCTTGGGGAATCAAACCAGTCCTCTCACTGACTGCGGGTAAGTTTACCTTTGTGCATCAATCTTAGACTAGACATATTCTTTATTTCAAGATTTTACGCTGAATTATTTTATTCTGGTATGTTCTTTATGTTATGAACATTTCACCAGTGGCAATAAATTTTAGTTTTAGTTTATGACATTTTGCTGAATAGAACTGGTATTTGATATGATTAGGCTGTGTGTGTGTGTGTGTGTGTGTGTGTGTGTGTTTGTTCTTTGGCAGTTGGAAAATGGCATAAGATAGCAGAGGCTTGGCTCACTGCCAGCCTGTAAGACAACTACACACTGCAGATGAGGCACATTGTGTCCTAGATGATGTGCTGGTATCCAAGGCACATTGTGTCCTAGATGATGTGCTGGTATCCCAGGCACATTGTGTCCTAGATGATGTGCTGGTATCCCAGGCACATTGTGTCCTAGATGATGTGCTGGTATCCCAGGCACATTGTGGCCTAGATGATGTGCTGGTATCCCAGGCACATTGTGTCCTAGATGATGTGCTGGTATCCCAGGCACATTGTGTCCTAGATGATGCGCTGGTATTTCTGGAACAGTACATTGTGTTCTTGATCAGTGGTTCCCAACCAGGGGTACTAGGGTGTACTTGGCCTCTCCACAGGGGGTACTTGCAAACACTCATGACACCATAGGTTTTCTAGTGAAATTAACATGAAGGGGTAGTTCATGGGTAGCAGAGAAAAATATTTTTTGGGGACTGAAATAGGTTTGGGGGCACTGCTCTAGATGATGTGCTGGTCAATACAATAATAATACTTATATGTATATACAAAAAATATTAAATATATATATATAGAGAGAGAGAGAGAGAGAGAGAGAGAGAGAGAGAGAGAGAGAGAGAGAGAGAGAGAGAGAGAGAGA
>JACXGJ010001411.1:0-44784 GCA_016801105.1 Esox niger | reverse complement strand
AGTGCTGAAAATTCAAATGCCATTTTTGGAAACAGGGAGCAGAAGGGATGTGGGAATAAGTTGACTCACTCTTGACATGATCTAACTTCTTGTTTGTGGTTTATAATCTCTCCTGATTTCATAGTAGCCATCTTGCCTGCAAAGAGCACTCATATCATAAGCCTGTTCACCATATATGTGCGTCTTATTTCAAAAAAGGATACATTTTTATGTTCAATTTGAGAAACATGTTAAAAACTGTACATCTCTGTGAATGTGCGCTGCAACATCTCTTGGCGAACAACTCGCTACTGCCATTGGAATGAATGAGACCGAGTACAATGTCATTGCATTCATTCTTTTTGCAACCAAGTGTTTTGAAACAATAGCACTTAACTGCGTGTTACAGTGTTTCACATCATTTCCTTATGTACCCATGATGGACTGATGAACGGATGATGAGCTGATCTGCGACCACATACCTATTTATCACTGAAATATGCTGACCATAAAACCTGTAACATCATAATTACACATTAATTGTGTGTAGCGATTAATGTGTAAATTTTTTTTGATCAAAACCACCCCACCGCATACCATCATAATAGCACCCTAAACTGTTCACAGCATTTATTCTACATACAAGTTACATCACACCTACAGTGAGGGAAAAAAGGATTTGATCCCCTGCTGATTTTGTATGTTTGCCCACTGACAAAGAAATTATCAGTTTATAATTATAATGTTAGGTTTAGTGACAGAATTCCAACAAAAAATCCAGAAAATGTCAAATAATTCATAAAGTTACTTGCATTTTAATGAGGGAAATAAGTATTTGACCCCTCTGCCAAACATGACTCAGTACTTGGTGGAAAAACCCTTGTTGGCACTCAGAGGTCAGACGTTTCTTGTAGTTGGCAACCAGGTTTGCACACATCTCAGGAGGGATTTTGTCCCACTCCTCTTTGCAGTTCTTCTCCAAGTCATTAAGGATTTGAGGCTGACGTTAGGCAACACGAACCTTCGGCTCCCTCCACAGATTTTCTATGGGATTAGAAAATCAGCCCATGTAGTTCTGGGCTGATTCCTCACTGTTCTCATGATCATTGCAACACCACAAGGTGAGATCTTACATGGAGCCACAGACCAAGGGAGATTGACAGTTCTTTTGTGTTTCTTCCATTTGTGAATAATCGCACCCATTG
This sequence comes from Esox niger, assembly GCA_016801105.1. NCBI lineage: Eukaryota > Metazoa > Chordata > Actinopteri > Esociformes > Esocidae > Esox > Esox niger. The sequence continues at coordinate 43,600 of JACXGJ010001411.1, read as the reverse complement.
TTGTCACCTTCTCACCAAGCTGCTTGACTATTGTCTTGTAGCTCATTTCAGCCTTGTGTAGGTCTACATTCTTGTCCCTGAAATCCTTGGACAGCTCTTTGGTCTTGGCCATGGTGAAGAGTTTGGAATCTGATTGATTGATTGCTTCTGTGGACAGATGTATTTTATACATGTAACAAACTGAGATTAGGAGCACTCCCTTTAAGAGTGTGCTTCTAATCTCAGCTCGTTACCTGTATAAAAGACACCTGGGAGCCAGAAATCTTTATGTTTGAGAGGGGATCAAATACTTATTTCCATCATTAAAATGCAGATCATTTTATAACATTTTTTAAATGCGTTTTTCAGGATTTTTTTGTTTGTTATTCTGTCTTCCAGCTATATCAAAAGTATGCACAAACTTAAAGACGTTAAGACTGAACTCAAGAAAAATCATATCAGATATTTTTTCAACGTTTAATAGGATTTTATAACCAACAAAATTTAAATTTTATTAATTAATTATTTATCTTAATAATAATACAATTATTGTCAGTGCTTTGGTTTCATAGGCGTTCACATTATATAGAGATTTTTTTTCGGATTCAAAGAGTTTGTTCAGATTTAACCAGTAACTTTTCAATCATCATGTGTAATCATGTGTTTTTTATTAGATTAAATCAGCTGTTCTTGTAGGATTTCTTTGACGATTTCTTGGTTGCTTTGTGTGGAATAGCCATGGCCCACTTAGAGCTAACAACACATCTATGGATGTTATTGTTTTAAGGTACAGATCAGGAGACTCATATAATACAATTTCAAAGGGATTAAGTATTTAATGGAACTCTGTGAAGACCATCATTAAGAAGTGGAGGGAAGATGGCACCAACAGGACATCCCTCAAAAATGGATCAAGGAGACAGATCTCGAGGGTGTCTGCCAAAAGGCCAAAGGCAACCATAAAGGAGCTGTGGAAATATTTGTCAGGAACTGGACAAGTAGAATTTCTAGTCCCAGTGTTTTCTGACCTGCCTGTTGATCACCCATGCTCTAGCCTTTAGCTGGTATCTAGTGATTTGTGGTAGCAAGACAACAGAACCACAGCAAGGCTTATGGTTTCTGTTCCAACCATTTCCATATGGTGGTAATTTATTGTTTTTAGCCTCTGCTTCATACATGAGGGTGAATGACATGACAAAGAGCATTGAGTTCTGATATAACTATTAAAAGTGCCATGAGGGAGCTGTGGATGTGATAAAACCGGGGGAATATGAGCTTTTGGTATCTGCCTTCTATCCACAAATGAATGGACCCTGGAGGGGTACTAAATGCACATTAAGTGTTATTACTGGGCTCTGTTATACAGGTGGTATCTGTAAATACTGCCACCTTCTCTATTCCATTATTATTTATGAGTTATATGTGCTCGGGAGCAGCTCTGGGCAGCAGGACTGCACGCCATTTGCACACAAATGCAGTTTTGTATTCTTTTCCTAAGCTTGTTTGATTGCACAGATGTCAACTCGAGAAGGCAAATATTTTTGTGTACTTAAACAGAATCTGTACTGAATGACAGCGGATGTTGGGACTGTATTCGTCCGAATGTTATTTGAATAGAAATTCACAATACCAAATATGTTTGCATTAGCAATGCATTTCAGTTTTCATCAGACTTATCCAGGGAGATGTACAGTTAGACCCAGATCTTCCACAAAATCTGACTGTCAAGGAGAAAGTTAAATTGAATTCTCTGCTTACAGCCTTGACACTTAGGTCAAGAAAAATACTTTGAAATCTTTGTTTGAAGAAAATACACATGACTAAACCAATAAGAATATCTAACAGCGTGTCTCAGGTCAGAAACTGAATGGCACATTTGAGTGAGTTTCAGCCTCAGAGAACAAAGGGGCAGAAGTCAAGGATGCCCTTCCCATGAAGGTCCTACATCCACAGACGGGATCACTTTGTCTTGAGCTGAACAAAAACGGGTGTTAGACTGTTAGCAACCAAAGACACATGTTTCACATGGGTTTTTTAGCTTTTCACAGCTGTGGTGTCATACCCCTTTAACCTCTGACTTTCTTCAGCAGCTCTGTAAACGTACAGCCTTTGCCATCCATCACTACCTTTGTATACTATAGTGTATAAAACCCAATGAGTCCATGGTAAAGTTGTTCAGTTGGTTGCTCAGCCTCCTGCCCTTGTTGCGATCTCTGATGAATGCGAGGATGCATTCCGCTACCGACAGCCTCAGGGGGTTTGTCTCAAAGCTCGGAGATCCTGGATGGCCTTTGAAGTAGATGGGAAGGTTAAGTGCTGACAGGAGCATGTAATGTGTTCCTCAGGTTAGAAGAGTGGCAAAGGAAGGACACCTTAAATGTGGGCTGGCAAAGTGATGGTGAGGAGTTGCTGTACTGCAGCACTTCTGAAACACTGTTGTTGTCCTGACCCCATTTAGATTACATTTTTTAGCAGTGAAAACGATACATTTTCTTGACCTGTCTAATTCACCGGTATCAGTGAAAATATTAATTGCAGGCCAGGCCAGTGAAGTGTGAATTCTGATGACAAAATGACGAATAACGTGGATACTGAGCCATTTTAGTGAACACATTTCCATTTTAGGCTACTTTTGGTCAAATCAAATATATTCCCTCATTAACCTATAGTAAACAAATGGCACTCTGATTTAACACCCGCCATAGTTATCTCTTAGTGGGTAAAACTGTGTCGTTTTAGCTTACCAGCCACTTTGGTAACAGTAAAATGGTAAAAATGGTAACAGCTTTTTTATTGCTAAAAAACATTGTGCTGCCAAATCTATATTTAGATATTTAGATACATAATTCAACTCAATAAACCAACCAATTAATGACTGGTATTTTGACAGTCCTCTAATCTCATAGCTACACCAGGCTTTATTTGCTCATGCAGAATATATGGAAGGGAGATGCTTGAACAAGACAAGGCTACATACATATATATTATAAATTTACCTGATAGCACCATGTACGAAGTGCAGGGTTCACGGTTGTGCTGCTTCTAATTGCCACACAGTATAAATAACACCACTTCACCTTTAAAACCCTGTCTGTAGTTGTGCACCTAATGCTGTGGATTTGCCTGCATTTTATATAACTAAATAATAATGCACTGGAACACACAGAAAAGCTCTCTTTCCAAAAGCCTCATGTCCAGTATTATCAATGGGCCAGTGAGGGGGGGTTCATCAGACAATGTTGAGGAGTCAGTCAAGTGGGATAGTGAATAAAATGAAATACACAGGCGAATTCATTGAAAAATAGCCTGTCTGTGCTTTTTCAGAAACATACATCAGAACCCTATCCCTGATTTTAAGTTCTAATCTAAAAATAGACTTTTCTATTTGTGGACCAGCAATATGTCACCGTAAGGTCAATGTTCTTTGTTTTATTGTTGTGAGGATCATTTGGCCCCACAAATAGAGTAAAATCTGAGCACACGTTTTTGTTTTAGTGCTCCCGTGCAATTGTAAAACCAAAAATCAGCCCTATTTTATACAGTTGAACATTCCACTACATATGTATGTTTAACAGGAAAATTATAGGCTTTACAATTTCATGGATCATCTTCATACTTGCTACATCTATGGCAAATCAACCTTCCTTCAGTAGTAAATCAAGAAGATTTTACTTATTCTGCCAAATATCTTATAGGTATATGTGAGGAAGAAAGAACCCTAACTAGTGTGCAATGAGATCTGTTCAAAATACAGAGTGCAGCAATTTCCATTCTTTACATCCTTATTTTGGAGTCTAGATATGACATTACATTGTTATATAATATCGGCTACTTAACATGATTCACTTGAGATTTGCAAGTCTAAAACATTTTATGTTATGAAAATGTATTGCTGTTCATGACAGATTTATCACAGGCTACATTTTAGCAGTGACTGTTTGTGTGTGTTATTTCATGTGTGACGTAAATGTCACCTTCCGGGGCCAGGTGACAGAATCTATGAAGGGTCATGTAATCTTGATCTACTGATATAATATTAATATGGCTCCTCTCTAGTCATTAAATTACTTTTGTGATATTTAATCATTCAGTATGTTTTTGAATCATCAGACAAGCTCAGTGCATATACATTTGTGCTCATAAACTTGCATACCCTGACAGAAATTGTGAAATTTCAGCATTGATTTAGAAAATATGACTGATCATGCAAAAAGCTTTTTTAAGGATAGTGATCATTTGAAGCCATTTATTATCACATAGTTGTTTGGCTTCTTTTTAAATCATAATGACAACAGAAATCACCCAAATGGCCCTGATTAAAAGTTTACATACCCTTGAATGTTTGGCCTTGTTACAGACACACAAGGTGTCACACACAGGTGAAAATGGCAATTAAATGTGAATTTATCATACCTGTGGCTTTTTAAAATGCAACTATTGTCTGTGTATAAAGAGTCAATAAGTTTGTTAGCTCTTACATGGATGCACTGAGCAGACTAGATTCTGAGCCATGGGGAGCAGAAAATAACTGTCAAAAGACCTGCATATCAAGATCATGGAACTTTATAAAGATGGAAAAGGATATTTAAAGATATCTAAAGCCTTGCAAATGCTAGTCAGTACGGTTCAATCTCTTATTCGGAAGTGTAACATTCAGGGATCTCTTTACTAAGCCAAGGTCAGGTAGACCAAGAAAGATTTCAGCCAAAACTGCCAGAAGAATTGTTCAGGATACAAAAACCCCCAGGTAACCCCAGGAGATATTCAGGCTGCCAATGCCACAAAAAAGCCTGTTTCCAATGTGCCCGACAACGCCTTGACAAGCCTCACAGCTTCTGGCACACTGAAAATGTGGGTTGACGAGACCAAAATAGAGCTTTGTGGTCACAACCAGAAGCACTATGTTTGGAGAGGAGTCAACAGGGCATACAGTGAACAGAATACCATCCCCACTGTGAAGCATGTTGGTGGCTCACTGATGTTTTGGGGGTGTGTGAGCTCTAAAAACACAGAGACTCTTAGGAAACTGTATGGCAAGATGAATGCAGCATGTTATCAGAACATACTGGCAGACAGTTTGCATTCTTCGGCTCAAAAGCTGCACATGGTAAGGTCTTGGACCTTCCTGCACAACAATGACCCCAAACACAAGGCCAAGTTGACACTCTGAAGTGGCCATCACAGTCTCCTGACCTTAATATCACTGAGCCACTCTGGGGAGATTCAAATGTTCAGTTCATGCAAGATGACCAAAGACTTTGCATGACCTGGAGGCATTTTGTCAAGACAAATGGGCAGCTATATCACCTGGAGGAATTTGGGGCCTCATAGACAACTATTACACAATACTGCATTTTGTCATTGATGCTAATGGGATCAATACACAGTATTAAGTGCAAAGGGTATGCAGACTTTTGAACAGGGGTCGATTAATTTTTTTCTTTGTTGCCATGTTTTGTTTTATGATTGGGCCATTTATGACCTACAGTTGAAAGTGAATCCTATAAGAAATAAAAAAAAAAAATTTTGCCTGCTCACTAATGTTTTCTTTACAAATGGTTTTACCAATTCTCCAAGGGTATGCAAGCTTTTGAGCACAAATGTAGAGTAGCTGATTTTATTAAAACATAAGGCGTGTCTATGATATGGGTAAAGACATTTTAAAATATCAGACAGACCTGCTCCTAAAATGGAGTTTGAAATAAGTGTTTATAATAGTGCCATAGTGAAGATAAAGACAACATTGCAAGGGATTTAACAAAAATGCTATGCAAAGGGTCTTGTAGCCTAAAACATTATTACCATTGATACCGGGTTGTAAAGCAGGTACCTGAATGGTTACACCACATTTTATATATTCAATGTTCTGCTCATTCCCTTTTTGTAGCGTGAGCACTCAGGAGGCATTTGAATTACATTAAAATATTTTGGGCCGGAGGACCGATAACACAGCCCACTATGTGTGTTCAACCTGACCTGGATGCATTTACACAGAGCTGAGATGGGGCCAGAGGCAAGCTCATCCAACTCTGAAAGTGTTCTGACAAGTCTGATTACAGATCATCCCAATCACTATACACGTTGAGCAGCATTGTAAGTCTAGGTACTTGTTGGACGATTTCTAGTCAGATAACAGGAAACTGTTTCCAGATGATACTGTGGGTCCTTTTGACATTGTATTTTTAGTTTAGGGACCTGAAGACCTTTTTCTGCATTTACAAACATTGCTTCAAGTGGGTGAAATAAAGTTACATTGAGTCATGGGGTCAGCTGGACCAGACCGGTCTTGGGCACATGCGTCCACCATGCCCGACCACAGCCCCCATACCGAAAATCCCCTCTAATGAAGTTTTACACTGCACACCTATCATGAGTGGTGGTAGCAGGACGAGGCTCAGATGTATTTAAAAAATGTAATTCATTTGAAAGACTCCCACAATAACCCTGGACCATGACACGTAACAATGCACCCTCTAACAATGACAGACACCAAGGCTCTTGCCTGGGGAACTTGTGACTTAACAAGGGGTTTATCGATGCACAGGAGAAACTACCATTGCTTCTAATGCAAGTTTTTTACTTAATTAACATAATATATCTTATTTACATTATAGCTGTCAAACATTTACTGAAAATAATTGACATAAATCTTTGACGGCTGAATTTGCAGGATATAACTATTTATTATGAGTATATTAGTTTAGCGACAGCCATTAGGTTACACAATGTGTTTTTGTGACAAGGCAATTTCCTTAAAAAGACCTGGGGGACCCTAACAGAATTTCTGTCTAGCACTGAAGTTGATGATTTTCCCTAGACCCGTGGTTCCCTACCTTTTTTCATTAGTGTGCCACCAACTGAATTTTGCTCTGTCTGGAATACCCCTGCAATACCCCCTCATGTTAATTTTTACCAGCAAGCCTATGGTCTCATGGTCTCAAGTATCCTCTGTGGATAAGCCAAGTAGCCCTGGTTGGGATCCATTGCCCTCTACTGTACTTTCCCCAAGCCATATGCAATTCAGTGCAGGAATTGCCTATAGAGCCTCTACCACAACTACATACAGAGATATTTATAACATGGTGATGACATCACACTGTCATCACCAGCAGTGTGGAACCGCTGCATTACGGTGATGCCTTACTCAATGAAAATCCAACAAAACCACAATACAGTGGGAAAGTGACCACATATACTTTATTAGATCAAGCATTTCTGGCTCAAAAACCAATAATGGCTGGTGGTGGTTTCAAAGCTTAGTAAAAATAATGTATTACAAATGATTGTGTCTTTGTATGTGGAATATTATTTTTCCTGCAATGTACATGCTAATAATTGGTATAGGATAGCAAGCTTGAAATAACAGAACAAATTGAATTAATCAAACATGCCAAAATTATTTACAACCAGCCAGTTTGGTTAGTAATGAAAAACTGGCTTTTGCCTGGACTATATTGTGAAAGGATGAATAAATACAATTTACTCATCCACATATATTTTCTATGGAAATATGTAATTCCTAAAATCATGGGACACCCCTTGGCTTATTGTGTAAAAACTCCAGACTAGGGCTATTCCTCAGAATGTTACAACTATTACTGTATCTACAGTCCCCTCCAAACGTATTGGAACGGCAAGGCAAATTCCTTTGTTTTTGTTGGTCACTGAAGACTTTTGGGTTTAAGATCAAAAGATGAGTATGAGTAAGAGTTCAGAATTTCAGCTTTCATTTCCTGGTATTCACATCTAGATGTATTAAACAACTTAGGACATATCACTGTTTGTATTAGACCAGCGCATTTTTAGGTGAGCAAAAGTAATGGAACAAATAAACTTAAAGTAAATAACATTTAATATTTAGTGTCATAACCCTTGCTTGCATTAACTGCCTCAAGCCTGCGACCCATCAAAATCACCAAACTGTTGCATTCTTCATTTGTGATGCTATTTCAGGCTTTTACCGCAGCTTCTTTCAGTTCTTGTTTGTTTCAGGGTGTTTCTTGCTTCAGTCTCCTCTTAAGGAGGTGAAATGCATGCTCAGTTTGGTTAAGGTCAGGTGATTGACATGGCCAGTCTAAAACCTTCCACTTTTTCCCCCTGAAGTCCTTTGTTTTGTTGGCCGTGTGCTTTGGGTCATTGTCCTGCTGCATGATAAACAGCCTCCTGATAAGTTTCAATGCATTTCTCTGTCAATTGGCAGACATACTTCTGAATTCATTCTGCTGCTATTTTCATCAGTTACATCATCAATAAATATTAATGAGCCTGTTCCAGAAGCAGCCATTGTCGCCCAAGCCATGACCATGCTTCACAGATAAGCTTGTATGCTTCAGATCATTAGCAGTTCCTTTCTTTTTCCACACTTTGGCCTTTCCATCACTTTGGTAGAGATTAATTTGGTCTCATCCGTCCATAAGATTGTGTTCCAGAACTTTTGCGGCTCATCTCTGTACTTCTTTGCAAATTTCAATCTGGCCTTCTGATTCTTACTGCTGATGAGTGGTTATTATCTTGTGGTGTGGCCTCTATATTTCTGCTCTCCGAGTCTTCTTCGAACAGTGGATTGTGGAGGCCAATGGTGACTTACTGATGTTTTGGGGGTTTTCTTTACAGCTCTCACAATATTTCTGTCATCAACTACTGTTTTTTTCTTTGGCCGACCTGTTCGATGTCTGTTGCTCAGTACACCTGTAGATCCTTTCGCTTTCAGGACATTCCAAATTGGTGTGCTATCTAAGCCCAATGTTTGTCCAATGGCTCTGGTCGATTTTCCTTCTTTTCTCAGCTTGACAATGGCTTGCTTTTCTCCCATAGACAGCTCTGATCTTCATGTTGGTTTATCCTCTTTAACAAGAAATGCAGTCTTTATAGGTTAAAAACCAAAGATGTAAACTAGACTAGTTATTCAGAGATATTTAATATTTGAATAATGAACCTAAAAGGCAACACCTGGGCAACAAGAAACATCTGTCAGTCACATGTTCCAATACTTTTGCTCACTTGAAAAATGGGTGGGTTCAGACAAAGGGTGGTATGTCCTGAGTTGTTTAACACATCTAGATGTGAATACCAGGAAATGAAAGCTGAAATTCTGAACTCTTGTCTCATATTCTTTTTTTTTATCGTAAACCCAAATGTCTTCAGTGACCAACAAAAACAATTGAATTTGCCTTTCCGTTCCAATACATTTGGAGGGGACTGTATTTTCATAATGTAGGCTGTACTGAAATATGAAATGATCAACGAAGTCTCTACTGTATGGACATTTCTTGCAAAAAGGAGTCCTCAGTAGATTGCTAAGCTTTATTCATATAGATAACAAAGTGCTTTCTTGTCGCAAATCTGCGTATATGCGTTTACCTTTGTGCAACACTGCTCTGGTCACTGGTCAACAATCGGTACATGCAACACTTTCTGAAGCCCAGACACAATGTTATTGAAATATTTATTGCAATGCCCGAGACCTTTGTCAGAAACCAGGTTTAATACTAAAAATACAATGCTAGCTATTTTTTCCCGCATTCACACTCGCATCACCCCAAAACTGCCTCTCCCGAGAATCACTGTAGTAGTTGGAGGGAATGAGGTGAGGGAAGGGGTTGTTCCCACGTGCCTCTACATTTATCACATGGCCCTACTCCTCAGCACTCAGCAGGGGCTAACTAGGCCACTGCTGCTCCTTTGATGGGATGCTGTCGATAGGACAAGAGGGGAGGGAGGATTTCAGTAAAGTTAACTTACTCCGACATCAGAGCAGTGCCCTGCGTCTCCTCTCGCCCTGAAAACTCCCGCTCTCTCTCCCTCCTGCCTCTTGCTCTCGATCGGTTCTCTGTCTGTCTCGCTCAGTGTATCGCGTTTCTCTTTTCTCTCTCGCGGTCTGCCTCTTTCTCTCTGACTGGTTGTTCCCCCTCCCTCGTGCTCTGTGGCGTGGTCTCACATCTAGGCTTTAGAGGACCTCCACGTTTTGTTTCTGCCTGTTAGTTTTATTTGTTTGATTGAACGGAGGCCACAGCAGACCGTGTTGACAACCCTCTCCATCATACTTGGGCCTGTGATTGATCTTAGATGGGCTCACTTGGCTTGTTTTAGCTTCAAGGAGGCTTTAGACACCAAACCAAACACGATACAGTGGACTCTCACATGAACATGCTTGGTTTGAGTTCATGTGTCAGGCCCTGCCCATGAAAACACTTTGTCTTCCCTCATTTATTCCTCATGTTTATCTTTAATGGAGCATATTTCCAGCACTAATTTGGATTAGCACACATACATTTGAAGCTCTCTTATCCATACTTATTTAGATGAGCTGCGATCAGCCAGTTATCGTGGCTTACTGTAGCCTTTGGCGGGAACTCTTGTTCCTGATGTCCAACCCAGTCATTTAGGCTGGGCCTGTCAGGACTATCCAGTATCGGGATAGAATAAAGGCTGGCACACAGGATCCAGCATCCAACCTCAGTTACTTATGTCCCATATCATTTGGGGTGTGTATTGGCAAGTACCTTGTGATACGATATATATCACAATACACATGTTACAATTCAATATGGTTGCTTGCACAGTCTTGTAATGGAAGGCCTTGCAGTAGTTGTGTTGTCGGCTGACTAGTTGGGTGTTTTCTCGCGTATGTCAGATTTCATTCATAATTGGAAAATGCCATTGCTAACTAGACAATTGTCCAGTTTGTTTTGTCTGTCAGATTAAAATTAAGTTCTCTGCCTGAAAATGTTTCAGATGTGCAGCGACAAGCTCTTACTTTCACTAGCAAAAATCTGTAATGTGCTTCTCTGACGAGCTTGTCACTTGATCGCAATGATGTCCTGCATCTGCCAAACGAAATATGCCAAATACTTCCCCTTTTCATTTATACAAAATCGTCTTGAGATTTGCCTTGTGCTTACTCTATTATGATCATATTAGCTGTACGGACCTAATATCACTGCTGGCTCAATCTCGTCGCAATATATTGTTTTATGCAAAATTTGACGTTCGATTGTTAATGTGAGAAAACAAATGATATATTATTCCAAGTTACATTAATGTGTTGCCAAATTATAGAAGAGTACTTGCTCTTTTAAACAAAGTGAACTTGTAATTGTAATTTTGTTGTTGTGCTATGTCTGTGTGAATTTTCCGTAAACAGCAGCAGCGTTCTAGAATTTTATTGGGGTCTAAAGGGTAAAATTGTTGAATAAGCACAGCACTACGTATGACTCAAAACATGTTCAAATGAGTATGTCATATCGTTACACAAAACATGAACAAATATTCATGAACATGTATAGATTTTTGTTTTATTAGGGTTAAATTGTAAAATCCAAATGGTGTGCATAGTGACATTTGACTTTCCAAATGAAAGGTTCTACAAAGAACATAGTCCACCTCTTTAGAGGATGTTGATAGACTTCTGCTGCAATGAAATACTGGATATTCTGATTGGAACGTATCTCTCCAAAATGAATAAGGAGAGCTTTCCCCTAAGCTGAGTTCCATCCTATTTATGTATTTATGCCAACCACTTTTGGATACTGTATAGCAAACATTTTATCTACCGGATTTGAGTATTGTATATAGTTTTACTTTTCAGAAAGTATATGTTTTGTGTTTGGTCTTTTAACCTGATTATGCATAGAGTTCCTTACTTGTTGTTTTCTATTTAAATATGGGTGGGGCTTTCTGTAAAATGACAAAGATCCTTGACGATTTGAAACATGTCTGTTTGTTGGTGAATAAAGAATATGCAGTGGAGGTTATGAATTGACTATTTTATTCATAACATATTTAATTCCTAGTCTAAAAAGGTACTTCGTAAATATCCACTAAGTAATGTCACACTCGAGTTGCCCTAAAGAACACGTTGTAAACCCACATAATCATTTGTATTATTTGTGTGCTCTGTGAACCTCGATCAAATTAAGTTACGAGATTCAGGTGTTAAATTGGGCCGTGTTCTGCTAGTTACCAGTCTATAATGATCCAAAAGAGAACCAGGCAGAGCTGAAACGTACATTTACTAATGTACGTTTTAAATAATCTAAGGATAAATTGTTGCCCTCATTTTATTTCAAGCCAATAAACTGAGACAACAAACACGAGTAAACATGAAATTTATGAAACCTGTTTAGTGCTATTCAATTGCGCAGGTTGTCACATTCTATACAAAAACAATTCCTCTTGAAGGGTTTTCAGGTCAAACCAGCTGCACATTCGCTGAACAGTGCACATTTCAAAAATATATTCTTGTGGTTGAAAGTGGTTGATGGTCACTAGAAAGAGGAGCTTCCTAGTGATGCTAACAAGATTATGCTTACAATATGTTGTATGGAATCTAGCCAAGGATTATCCCACTGTGAGAGGGAAACAGTAAAAGATATTGTAGGCTAATATAGCTACTGTTCTCTGGTTAAGGTCCTCATTTGGTTGCCATTCGTAGTGGTTCTGTTTAGGTTGAGAAACTCAACAGTATGTAAACGAATATACTAATATGCTAATAAACGTATAACTAATAAACTGATAAACTAATATCAAATATACTACCAGAGGTACAGGAACTGAACCAGGCACTATTACAAAGATGCATTGAGCATCTGCCCCAGTCAAAGACTGATTTAGAGTGAAAATCAACAATGATTATGAATTAGAAAAAATATAGTATTTTGTTTTTCATTGGAATTTGGTTAAAGACTGAATTTGGCCAGCTGCACATAATGCATTTCTTGCACCTGTTTGTATACAGCAAAGCACAACTTCTGTTGTCAAAACCATTAATCTTGGGAGGGCGCTGGTGTAAAATGACCGGCCTATTGTAAAAATGGGTCTGCAGTTGCTCCCACTGCTCTATATGCTTGATAATATGGAACAGTATGTTATTGGTTTCATATCTGGAGGACAAAATTACATTTTAGAGCGGTGCCAGGCAGTATTTATTTTTATTTTTAGTTGTTTACTGGTTACCTGGCTTATTCAAGCCCGGGAAAAGTACAACACTGTATTTTTTTTTTTTACCACACTGCATTTGGCTTTTGAAAGTTGGCTAGATATGTACACATTTGGGGCTCTTGTAGGATCCAGTAACATTTTATTGACCATCTATAAGCTGTACATGTATTATTAACTCATTAAACTAGAATATGAATCTACCCACTAATAACTGACAGAGCAGTAGATTCCTCTACCAATGCACTCTGCCTATAATAAAATGTCAGACTGTCTTTTACAGTTAGTTGTATTTTGGTATGTTTCGTTGTACCGGGTTTATTGCCGCCTCTAGCCTTTTGGTGACTCTAAGGGATATTTGGTTGAAATGTAAGTCTCTTGACAGATCATTCCTAGTTAGTAAAAAAGATTGAGTTGCCTCTTTTCTCATGTATTTGAGCACTGACCAGAGGTTTCCATGAAGCAGCTGCCCGTGTTTGCTGCTGCGGGTCAATGGATCATGTGGGGAGAGTTAGAGCCATGTTGTGCTAGCAAATGTTAGCAAATGACATGCTAGAAAATCCAGTCCTTGGAGGGCATAATATAACTTTGTATGACATTATTGTTTTATGGGAATGCTGTTTAATGTACATTTAAATATGGTCTATGTATACATCAATCTCAAAACGTAGATACCATGTTTGCTTTTTCACACCTGTGCTTCTGATACTTTAAGCATATCCCACTGGTCTTCATGGCATGCTGCCTGCTTATAGGAACAAGCAGCTCTGAGGGGGCCAATATTATGTTGACTCTATGGAAACGAACTAGAACACTGTAGCAAAAATACAATGCAGTGCACAAGCTTGTATATCTTTCTGCACGCCAGTCCTATGGGAGATAGGCGTAGCTTAGAGGGAACATAGGACAGTATGTAAGCTATGGCTTTTGTCTCATGGTTGGTGCTTTGGAGGCAGGGATAGTTTTAGGATCAGATACACCCTGTGTGGTGTGAGGGAGTGCGTGACACCCTCAAAAGGGATGTGAATGGCTAGTCTTCAGCTGTCTGAGGGCTGTTGATGCTGCTGGTTACTGGTCCCTCCTCAAACACACTAAGCTGTCTCTTTGTTTGTAATATACTCCCCTAGCCTCCTTCCAGATACGTTTGGAATAAAAATATACAGTAAAAGTGGGCTAATAGATTAAAATGAGTCAGTGTCTCCCAGTCGTGCGTAATAACAGTTCGCATTATGCTGCTTTGGTACAGTACCATTTCTCTCTAAATAGTGTGGGATATTTAGGTTTCCTTATTTAATAATTTCATCTGCTTAGAGCAGTGTTATCTTTCCTAAATTGCCTGGGAAACATGGCAGTTAAGCCACGCCGTGTGTATATTTAGGCTTAACTGGCACGGTTTGCTACAAATGCAACAGTAATGTTGATGCTGTCTGTCTCTCATATTGACCTCTGGCTCAGCTGGAATCATCACATCAGCAAACTATTGCAATGTGTGGAATCTCAATTACACTGTGCAGAGACACAGCATGTCCTGGAGAACTGCACCTCTAAATCATTACACTTTAATTGGATTTGAGATGTACTCTTTCTCTGGGTTATTTGCTGAAACAACGAAATCACTTCTCATCCGCCTGAGATGTTTTTGTGAGCGAGTGAGTGAGAAAGTGAATGGAATTCCAGAGCCGCTTGTCCTCCCCTCGGAACGTTAATGAGTGAGCGCATTCGCCTGTCACTCTGGAACACAACAATAGCCTCTCCCAGACGAGCTCTGAGCAGGAGGCCTTCAATTTGCCTCCTCTCCTGTGGAGCTTGGCGTTCGGCGGAGCATTCCTTATTCAGCGAAAGCATTCACAGCTAAACTATGTACGGGACCATCTGCTCCATCTTTTCTGACTTCCCCCCGCCACAAATCAGATGATTATCAACTGGAGTCTGCGGCTCGTCTTCACTTCAGGGACTCAACCATGCATCTCTGGACGCTACAAAATGTCAACCATTCGAATGGAGAAAGTTTCTGAGTAGTTCTGCTGATCCCCAGCTGCTTCCAACCTTATGTTGCCTCCTGGTTGGCAACCAAGTACTGCTAAGCAATTAGTGCTGTTTGAGGTTGGTTCAGTTTTGGTTTGATAATTAAAAAATGATTGCTGTTTTTGATGTTTTCAATATTTTACATTACATTTATTATTAAATAATGACATAAAAAGGATTTGCGGTGTTGGCTGTGTTCCCTGCCAAGGGCTTGGTTTTGCATACTGCAGTTTCCCTTTCTGCATTCTCAGAGAATTCCCATGGGGATGGCAGGCTTCTTTCTTCTAACTATCCTCCGACCTGAACACCTGTCTCTGATTACTCCGCCATCACCTGCCTTCCCTAATACTGCCACTGTGGTGAATGCTGTAACAACAAGGAATAAAACAATGCAGGTGCAAAAGAACTGGACAAATCCAATGACAAAACCCAGACGTTTGTAGCATAAACAAAATGGTGCAACTCAGATGTCTGTAGCATTAACACAATGGTAAAACACGGTAGTCTGTAGCATTAACACAATGGTAAAACACGGTAGTCTGTAGCATTAACACAATGGTAAAACACAGTAGTCTGTAGCATTAACACAATGGTAAAACACAGTAGTCTGTAGCATTAACACAATGGTAAAACACAGTAGTCTGTAGCATTAACACAATGGTAAAACACAGTAGTCTGTAGCATTAACACAATGGTAAAACACAGTAGTCTGTAACATTAACACAATGGTAAAACACAGTAGTCTGTAGCATTACCACAATGATAAAACACAGTAGTGTGTAGCATTAACACAATGGTAAAACACAGTAGTCTGTAGCATTAACCCCAATGGTAAAACACAGTAGTCTGTAGCATTAACACAATGGTAAAGCACAGTAGTCTCTAGCATTAAAACAATGGTAAAACACAGTAGTCTGTAGCATTAACACAATGGTAAAACACAGTAGTCTTTAGCATTAACACAATGGTAAAACACAGTAGTCTGTAGCATTAACACAATGCTAAAACACAGTAGTCTGTAGCATTACCACAATGATAAAACACAGTAGTCTGTAGCATTAACACAATAGCCAGTGCATCCTTGGGACGTATTGTGTCCATCAAATATTTCATTTATTTTACTTCGTTTTCATATTATGACTTCATCATTTTTTCTTCATTATGTAATCCCTGCTCAGTAGGAGTCCGTCAACCACTGCTAGTCAACCATGTAATGTTGTCTCTGTCAATTCTCCCCTAGTCTAGTAGTAGCAGCTACCAAGTACACCCTCTGGAAAGCTATCCTTCTTGTTACATAGTTGAACATTCAAATTTCAGTTCCAGTCACATTTACTGATAAAGGTAACCCAATTTACCAATCACACAAAGAATGTTTTACTCTGAAACCATGTATGCAATGAAAATAAACTGAAATGCAATTTCATAGTGCAGAAAAGTACACAGCTGGTATTCCCCGAATTTGGCAGAAATAACTTCTTGTAGCAGTTTCTTGTAACTATACATCATTCTCTTATATCGACTGGGTGGAATTTGAGCCAACTCTTTTTTTTACAGTGCTACTTCAACTGTGTCATATTCAAGGGCTTTTTTGCATTCACAGCCCACTTCAAATTCCCACACATGTATTTTTAGTTGTCAGCAAACAGGCCTTCGGTATCCTGTAATGGGCTATGTGCTTTGTGTGTGAATAATTTTATTTAGATATATGGTTGACATGACAGAAAGGCATGCAGATCATAAAATGTTTGCTTGAGTGTATAGATTTCTTAAGCACTACCATTGTGTGTGTTTGGCAGGGTCCTTGCATTAGTTTAGGCTCCAGAGGAATACATTAAAATAGAGAAATGGCTTCTGACAATAGGCCTAGTAGAAGGTTTCGTTTTAGGTGATGTGTCTGGTATTTTGAAAGCTGCTGGTGTATTCATGTGGGCAGTTCAATCATGTTGTTTTAAACAAATAGTCACAAATAGTTTTACATGTAGGTCCCACCACTTAGCCAAGCTGTATGTATAAAAAGATGGAAATATGACCACTCAACTCACATCTTTCATATAAACTGTATATGACATATTTCACAATCCCCTACACTTGTATGTTTATTTTCTATATGAAATTAAGTTGTGTGTGTTTGAGATGTATATGGCCTTATTGCATTACATGAGCTACTGCTCTGCCATGCTTTCTGTAAACGAGAGAAGTGCCTACACACCGTCAAACACTAAGTCGGGGAGGTTTAGGCACACAGGACAAACTCAGGAAAGTGACATCATTGGCCTAGACAGTGACATTATTGTTGCTGAATCAAGGCGAGTGTTCGCTTTGGCATCGGCCCAGCTTGTCCAGTTTAACACGCTTGCTAAACCCACTACCACGCAGCTGTCTAACTAGTCAGCTAACATCAACTAAGAGAGGATGTGATGAGGACATGATGAGGTGTTCTTTGGATTATTTACTCATTCAAATGTACTGGCAATTGCAAGCTACTTACTGTCAAACCAGTATGTCCACCTTCCCTCATGTTGTGACTTATAGATAAATTATACACAATGAGCGGTTTGTAAAGTGCCCACTTCAGGCAAGCATAGAATTAGTCCAAATATAATTGTGTCTATTCTATGTAGTATAATATAAACGCTTTATATATTGAATAAAGACGGAAGAAAATAACTCTATGGAAGGCTAATATTGGCCAATTATGTCGACCAACCAATTAATTGGCCAGACTCTACTTACAATGTGATATCTTCAGAAAACCCCATCGTCATATTCTCTCTGGCACGTTATGTGCAATAAATCTACCATTGTCTGAATTTCTGCCAACTCGGCCCACATACTGTATCTCATTGTATTCAGTCCCTGAAAGTAAAACACCCTCCATAGCTACAAGGACAGAGCCCAGCCTGAGCCAGAGCACGGTTTCCTTCACTCTGAACTATGACCTATGAGAAATATGTGGTGAACAATGTAGCTCTACTGGCTGCCTGTCTGCTCTCAGTGTGGAATCATGTCAATGTCTGCATTTATCTAGTCGCTCTCTCTCCTCTCTCTGTCTGTCCATCACTCGATCCTTCTTGCTTATTCTCAGCCCATTGTTCTTGGCTAAAACAGTCATCTGAATAATGTCTCTTTGCAAAAATGAAATACATCTCCTCTGAGTTCTCAGTGAAATAACGCATTTTCTGTTAAGTGATGTTCTGCTGCGTACTCTGTGCTCATCACCCAGTGAAGAAAACTATGCCTCTTCACAATTGCACACCCATTGTCCACCATGTCCCCATTGGATTTTATGGAGTTCCCCCTCCCTAATCCAATTTACAGCCTTTTAGTGCTCCTTTAGAGAAGCGTTAAGGCTATTGTTTGGCATGTAGATGAGATCAGTGGACAGACTGATGGTGAGTCGCACTCTAGATTCTCCTACCAATAATACTTTATACTATAAATGCAGTAGTATTACCACAGTACATTTATATACTATGGTAGGCCACATTTTATATACTTGTATTTCTATACATTCTGTATTATGTTATGCATTTAATGCTGCAGAATCACTATATTTATGTACTACAGTATGCTAGACTCTTAATACTCTAGTGTTACAATGTTTATAATTAAAAGGATGTGCTTTACATCCAGAATATCCCTGCTAAGAGATGTTGTGAGGCATGAAGCTTTGCGGAGAGTTTGGACACACTGCGTAGCCTTAGTAATTAGAGCAGTTAAGGGCTGTGATGTCATATCCATGGTATATACGGTATGATATACTGTACCATGGGTTTCATCTAGTCAGCATTCAGGATTCAAAGCACCTGGTTTCTACATTATAGTATAAAATTGACAGTCTAAACAGTCTATTTCTATATTTATATCCAGGTGAAAATTGTGTTTCTTTTACATATTGGAATTTCTTGTCTTCAGTTCAATGCTACTGACAGTTAATTTAACAAATAATGAAAAAAAGTATACCTTGCAATCTTTTACTCATTAGAAATCAACAGAAATGCAATTTAATAGAAGAAATAATGACAGCCTTATCTTCCCTAACTCAAACCCAGGCTGGCGTTGCCCCATTTGGCTACAGTAACTTCATGCACCCATTTGCTGTCTATCAGTCTTTTACATCGACTGGGAGGAACTTCTGCCCACTCGTCTTTACAGTGCTGCTACAACTGTGTCATATTTGAGGGCTTTCTTGCAAGCACAGCCCTCTTCATGTCCTCCAGCACTTCGACAAGATAGAGATCTAGGCTTTGACTCTGCCATTCCATAGCATTCCATATCTTGTTTTTGAGACAGATTTAGCCTGCCTTTCTCAGAGACTTCTTAGAGAATCTATCTGTCACCTCATGGACTGAATTTGGTAGGCTGACCTGTGCAATGTAGATTGCCTAGTCCTCTGGAATTTTTTCCATTTATAGATGACCCATAGGACAGTGATTTTTCGATCATTTGGTTGCTCAGATTCTAATTGTACCCATTTATGTTATGGTGAACGTAGGTGTGTACACAGAGTTTGTTTGGTCAGTTGAGCAGAACACGCTAGCCAAGAGTTGAAGTAAAATAGTTGAGTCATTGTTGAGGAGTGCATTAATGTAATGTTCACAGTAGGCTAGGTTTTGTCACTGCTACCTCAAGAGAGGATTTTTCAAAATGAGAAAAAACTGATTTAATACACAAAGAATCATGAATTCAAAATAAAACCACAGATTAATTGATTATCGAAATAGTTATTAGTTGCAGCCATACTTCTTTCCACCACCACTGTCTCCATCTACTTGAGCTCAGCAAACTGCTGCAACAATACCACACATCACAACAAAAAACATACCAGGGATTTTCCATCAAATTAATTATCAGCGTTTACAGCCCTTTCCCGGTCCAGCTCTCTCACAGCTGTCAGATTGGATTGTGCTGAGAGGTGAGCTGAAGGGATAGAGGGATTAGGCTGTTTGGCATGGAACAAGACGCCATGAAAAGAGGGATGACCATCCCCTGAAAGAGGAGTGTTTGGAGATCTGTCACGAACAGCAAAGGAAATTAAACAATATTCAGGCCCCGTTTCATGCAGGCCCCTTTTTCAGAGAGCGCAAAATTGAAAGCCCTGGTCGCTCCTATTGTGTGTGCCACTGTGGCAGTTTACTTGATAACAGGAGATCTATCTCTCCAGGTAAGGCTTTGTGTGGAAGCTCGTGGCAGCTTATAACTAGGCTGTCTACCAATACCTGCAGAAGGGATTGCGATGGAAAAGGTAGAGTTCCTGAGCCATGAGGGGCAAGTTGCTACCACTCTTACTCTTTCAGCAGATTGTTATGGTGTGTGTGTGTGTTCAATGTGGACAAAAATGTCTCGCAAATGTAAATAAGCAATTTTTGGCTAAGTTTTAGGGTTAATATTTTATCAAACGTTTTTGTTTAGGCAAATTTAGCAAACGTTTTGGTTTAGGCCAGGGGTGTCAAACCGGTTCCACGGAGGGCAGAGTGTCTGCAGGTTTATGTTTTTTCCTATAAATTGGTTCCCAGTTCAGACCTAAACAACCAGGTGAGGGTAGAAACTAACCAATGAGTTACCTAGTTACCTAATTAATCAATCAAGTACAAGGTGAGAGCAAAAACCTGCAGACACTCGGCCCTCCATGGAACCGGTTTGATACCCCTGGTTTAGGCATTACTGGTTAGGGTTCGTGTCCGTTTTAGATATTAAAGTTTAGTTAAGGTTATGAAATCAGGTTAGGTCAGGTTAGGGGATATAGAACATTTCTGGTTCTGACAGGATAATTATACCAACATGTTTGGAGGTAATTGTGCCACAGTTAATTGAAAATAGGTAATTATAAGCTGCCTGTGTTTATAATTACCCTACAGCACCTCCATCTGAATGATCTCCTTAACAGGAGAAAGGGGATGGGTAAATAATCTTTTTGTTGCTAGGTATGAACCTGAAAACATTGCAACTGGAAATTGAATTATCTTTTGGCTAATCTCTTTGGCAGCCTTCATCAGTGCCATTTTGTTTCTATCCAAAATTGTATGGATGTATATGACTCACTCAAAGGAAACTCTGGATGCATGTTGACACCTTCAGTTATCTATTAGTGCAAAAGTTCACCTTAGGGTGGGCCCTGGGAGCCTGGGATTTGTGGAGGAAGACACGGTGACAGAGATTGGTGGAAAGAAGTGTTGAGTCAGCGACAGGGTGAGGCACTGGAAAAATGAGAGATAAGCTGACAGACAATGTTTCATTAGCACAGTCATTACTCACATGGCTGCTACAACACTCAGCAATAACCCCCTTGTTTCCTTCTCTGTGCTTCTGTCAAACGTGAACAAGGGTTAGGAGAGGAGAACGGGGGTTAGGAGAGGAGAACGGGGGTCAGTAGAAGAAAACGGGGGATAGGAGAGAACGAGGGTTAGGAAGGTGATTGGGATATAGATTTGCAGCATTTAGTAAGGATGGTATATGATTTAAAGGGTTAGTAGAATTAAAAATAGGATGTGTGAAGATGGGAAGAGGGAAGGGAGGTTTCAGAGAGGTTGTACATGTAGGAGGGGACAGGTACATAAAGAAGAGGAATTGCTTATAAGTTAAAGTACAGAGAAGACTGTGAACGATGAAAAGTTAACTTTCAGTTTGCTGCAGACTGACATTGGACAACTGTGAATTCTTAAATGTAAACCCATAGGTCAAAAGTCAACAGAATAATGACTGTCTGATGCAACTGTAGGCAAGGTAATAGCTCCCGGCTTCACCTGCCACCTCTTTTCGTTTGATGGATTTCCAATTGGAGGACATGGTATTGACACTTGTTTCATTTTCCCCTGAGAAAAGGCTTCAGTCGGAGGTCGAAGTCGATAATGACGATTCATACAGTGCTGTGATTCTTTTATCTATCCCCAAGCTAGGTTTGTTTATGTCTTTAGATCCTCAATGTGTGATGCATTTTGCAAAAGTCGTTTCTAACAAACGTTTTTTGGGGTATTCAGATCAGCCTTTACGACGTTCGCAGGACAATGATCTGTTCACTGGGGTGCCTGTGTAAATGTAGCCACCGTAGCCCTATGCAGTGCCACGTAAACAAGGTCAGCCGTTTTGCACCCCCTGGCTTCTCTGTGTCTGACTAGACAAAAGTCTGTCCCCAGTATCAGCAGGCTGTCCAGGGGAGACAGTGCAGAGCTTTGTTCGGCCTGTGAGCGGTGTAACAGGAGGGTGGATGGTGAATCATGGTTGTGTGTTTTTCATAATTAGGCAAATCACAAATGCAGCCGATGTGACCCGTCTTTGAACCCGGGGCACGTTTGTGTGCTGTGTTAATGAGGAGAAGGTGATGAGGTTTTCTATGGGCGGGGCTGTGAGTGAGGCAAGGACCCAGTTCACACAAAGCCCCCCGTTATTTTAGTCCCTCTCTCTACTCTGGCTGAATGAGGCTCTCCAGGAGCAGGGCTCCTCAGTCAATGCGACTCTGTTCAGCTATTCAATATTTGAATAGCAAGTGAATGGGGAAGGAAAAGAGGGAGAATCAGTTGAGGAGACTGTCTCTGTAAATCTTAGGCCTTAAGACCCTTTATTATGTCTCTGGCGTTGAAATGCATTTTTCAAATTTGGGACAGTTACTGTAAGTCAGAAACATACACTCACACACCGCGTGCACATTCGCACACACACACACACACACACACACACACACACACGCACATGCACGCACATACTCACACACACACAACACCATATCACTCACTGGGCAATATAGAACCAAGCAGCCGGCTAGTTCAGGTCAATGTGTGACTGTGGGAAAGAAGCATCCAGCAGTAATCCGGTTGTGATTTGATATAAGAGGTTTTCTCTGCCCTCATCTTTCACTGCAGATCTCGTAGATGTTACAAATCATTTTAGCGTCCTTGGCTGAGCTAGTTCCTCTGGTGTCCCAGTGCACCCTCCACATGGCCAGACACTGGCACTGCTCTTTTCTCTCCACCAACGTCACCCTCACACTCATGATCACTCACATGGTCAATGGGATTATTTGTCTGCCATGACCTTATTGGTAGCATTCTTTTTATTTTGGCATTCCTTTGAAATACTTAATAAAGCAGAAAGTGATCCCAAAGGAACACTTGGTGAAATAGATTAATTATTCTCTCTCCACCTGCTCAACATCAAAGAGCATTTTATCAATTACTTGCCGAGTAGCCTCTGGCAATGTATTTAATGAACACTGCAGCCACTTGCATGTGAGACATACAGACAGATCGAACAAACTCCTAAGATAATCCTGTCATTCCAGTTCTGCATTACCCATGTTACTGGGAGGAAGTGGTTAACTCATATGGACCCCTGCAGCATTCTATCACTTCCTGGTACACAGGCGGGGAGGGAACAAGCTCTTAAGCCCACCTAAGAACAGGTGATCCTTCACAGATGGAAGTGGATGCTCCTGTGGGAGTTCATGCTTTATCGTTTGCATCTTTGCCTCATAAATCTTTTATAACGGATGTCAGTTTTGCTTACATAGAAAGAAAGCGAAAGCCCCTCAGGACGGGAGGAAATACAGGTACAAAAGGCTTCTTCTGGCTCTACTTGGTTTGCGTCCATGGTCGTCTGTTGAAAGGTTTTTGCATATTATTTGGGTATCGGGTCATGAGAGCCTTTTGTTTGCTTCGGCATTTACAGTAGATGATGCTGCAGCGGTATTTCAGAGCAGAGGAAGGGATTTTAAAGAATAACAAGCAATGACAGTGTTTGAGTAGATGTGCCAAGAACCTGCGTAACCATTAAAATGCTAATTCCTATTATTGTGGCTCGGAACATAATTTAAAAATCTCATCCTTAATGCGATCAGAAACGATTTCCAACTCACACTGAAAAGCTAAAAAATACAGTAAAATATAGTCCTTAACAGACAGGACGTTGTCCTGATCCATATCGACAGTGGTGTCAATGTAGACCATATGAACTGGCAGTTTGACCGCCTGAGCCGTGTTGCCAGAAATTCTGAAAATGCATTGCGGCGCTATGGCACTGCAATAAACTAACTTTTTGGATGGACACGTTAAACACAGCAAATGCTCTGCGTCTATACAAAGAGCATGTAAGCTTCCATGTGTACAAACATGTTTAGATTTCAACAATGCCTGATGTGGGACGTGAATCTTACTTATAAGGCTGCCATGCAGCGGGATTCAGAGCGCTGTGCAAACCCAGACTCTGTTAAAGGAAGTGTTGGTTCATGGGGCTTTACTCTGCACTGTCGTAGCTCAGGAGTGCCTGTGAGATCGGCTCCGTTGCCTTTGATCTCTCCAGCTCTGGCAAATGGGTTTTCTGAAGCGCCCAGAGGAAGGTTCCGCAGTCTGCGTGAGTGCGGTGGCGTTAGGGAGCCGCCGAGAGCTGCATCGTGCACCTGCAGGCTGTTCGTTCTTCAACAATGCCCCTTTGTTTAGCGAGTCAATCAGCAGTTATCACCCCTGTTGTCCTCCGTCTTCATCTCAGTGCCTTGTGTCTTTTAGTGTGTTTCAGTGTCTGCTAAGCGCAGTGATACAATGATGATCAAGTGAAAACGACTCATTTGGGGGATCAGCCTGGATGGCTCTAAATGTCCATAAGCCTTTCAGATACCGTACATCACCTTGTTATGCTTTACTGCAGCTGGCAGCTCCTCTGGATTGCTTCCCATGTTGCCATTAGAGTGCGAACCTGTTTCTTCTTCCCTGAAGTCATTGTCGTTCTGTTATTGTATTTGTGCTACTTACCTGTTTGCCGGAGGAATGATGTAGAGTTTCAAATCCAATTAGGCAGTTTTTTTCTTGTTTCTAACGAGTGATTTAATGATGTGGCGTCCTGGACTGTGGCCAACCACGGCCATAAGGAGATGACGATGTCTCACTTAGGCTCCTTGCTGTTGTGTCTGCAAGCCAAATGAACACCATTATTGGCCATGTGCTGGTTGAGTGGCGTTGACGAGCAGGGAATGAATCCCAGTCGTCTTCACTAGGCCGGCCTTCTCTGTCCTTCTCACACCATCTCTGCCTCGTTCTCACTCTGCTCACTTGGGCTCTCCGTCTTTGGTTCCACCTCTCCTCCTCACTCTTTTTAATTCTTTGTCCACTTCATGCTTCCTCTTTCTTCCTCTTGCTATTCCTTCCCTCTTTCGCTCCTTCCACTTCATCCCTCTTGTTTTTCCCGTCGTTCCCTCCCACAGGATGGTCCTCCTGGCTGACTGACTTCACGCTGCTCTGTCTCCTGCTTTTGTTCTCACTCTGTGTAGTTGTGTCAAGTAAAGATGTCAGTGGCTCTTGGCTTTGGTGTTGTGTGATGTGAGCCTCTCCACAGGGGGTTGGACGCAGGGACACATTTTCGTTGTCTCTCTGTCTCCCCAGTTTCTCTCAGTCATTCTCGCTCTCCTTCTCTCTGACTTTCCATCTCTCTCTTTAACGAAAAACAGCACATTCAGTCTACCTTCATCCTGCTTCCATCCATCCTGTTAATCCGCTCCAGGCCGGCTTCCCCTGTGGCTAGGGGGGACAGGGGAGGCAGAATGAGAATAAATTACCTGAATTAGAGACAGACATTTGTTTCCATAATATTACAACCCTGAGGAGACCAAACATGATAAACAAATAGGCATCCGATAAGGCCATAGAATGGTACATGAAATATTAATCTTTCGTCACTCTTTGATACTGTCTTCTCTCATAATTCTCAAAAGTGAATTTAATGCTCACTGAAATAAAATCAAGAGAGAAAAGCATTTTTTCCCCCTAATTTTGGTTGCCGTACAAGTTTCAGAAATTAAACATTTATAGAAATCCATCCTACAATATGTCTGCTTTTCATCCAAGTTTGGCTCAACTGAGTCCGACGGGAATACAATTTGAATGGATACCAACAAATACAGAACTCTTCCATTACAGCTGAACCATCAGAAAAAGCCTTAGAAATGCTCTTTTTCTTTTATCCAAGCCATCTTCCGGAAATAGAATGAGAGAAAATGACTATTGATTGGACAGTGGGAGAGCTGGGGTCCATGGCCTGCTAACTGCTAGCATGGTGGGTGGCTATTATTAGCGTCGCTCAGTATGTCGGCCACGGCGTAGGTAAGTGGCTGTGCCTGACAAATGCTGTTTGCCAGACTAGTTCATTATCTCTGGGGAGCAGGCAGACCGCTGGGCCTCAGTGCTAATATGCAAGGAGATGCTTATCAGTTCAAATTAAGAGGAGCACTGAGAGAGACCAGAAGAGGTAATTGTTTTTGACAATCTACGGCCCACTGAGATGAACCTCACAGAGGATGTGTCCTATGCTGCCATGAAGGGGGAGGGGTGAGGGAAATCGGAGTCGCATTCTGATTGGATGGCTTTTAAGAATTTTACTAGTTCTCAGAATGGTATACTCCCCTCAAGCACTTCACGTAACAAGGAAACACGTATGAAAAACAATATGTCCCCTATTTTGATCTTTCAGATACGTTATTTTGTAAATTGGGTTTGTGTTTTGACAATTGGATTGTTAGACTTCAATTTGTGTCTGAAATATTTGGTCTGAAGGTATTTCTGCTTATTATGAGGAAGTCTGTTTTTTTCAGAGCGCCTGCCTCACTCTTAGGAAATGGATGTCTGACTTTACAATATACAACGAACAAAACTGGAAAATGATCTATCATTTTACTGATATGTTTATGCATTAGGCAGACCACCCAGTGAAGCGGATAAAATACCAATGTCAGCCATGTGAATATATCTACATTTTAAACACCACTCAGGACTCCAGACTGGGACCAAATGGTTGCATTTTCCAACCTTTTCTGTTTTTTATGGTAACATTTTAAATCGGACGCATCAGCCCAACCTTCAAAAACAACCCTTTTTTTAACTTTCATGAGTATGTGAAACTCTAAAGTGAATCGCTACTGTCCTGATTTCAAAGTCTTGTCTGTTGTGCGCCACTCTGTTACCCCCCCACTCATTTACAATGAAGGAGTAACTGTGACAACTGCCTAATGTTGGCACCTGAAACAGGTAGGCAGACACTGCCCAGCAAAATGGCAATTCTCAAAATATAACCCCAAATGTGGCAGGACAATAAAGCAAATCGAGCGAGTGGTGGTGCCAAGATCATGCATGGAAAATTGAATATACCATTTACAAAATTCAAATCAGAGGTCTTTCTACAGAAAAACAAGGTCCCTCAATCGAACATTTGCTGAAGGCACACTATGTGCTTGGTTTATTGGCATTGTTACGGACAATAGACAAATATACCCCTGATCAAGTTTTGTCGTCCCTGACTCTTCCCAAACAAACACATGGGTCATAAGTAAGGGGAAATGACCTGCAGTTTGAACAATTTATTTTAGGAAATGTTCAGCAATTCATAGACTATGTGCTCCTCACCCATGTAGGCATCTGTCAAGGAAAACACTTCAATCTTATTCTTGACCTCTCAAACACTAGACTTTGTTTTGTACAAACTTTTTTGTATGCCCACTAGCTATATATTCTCCAAATTTAAAGCACACATTAACTAGTCTTAAACATGTCAGCCATTGCCTCAAGGTTTGAGTTTTCAGTTTATGGTTTGCCAGCTTGCGTCATGGGACACTCTGTGTATTATTGACATATATTAATGAAATAAATCCAACAGAAGATTTGTTCTCCAATAAAATAAGTTGAACCTTTAATAGCTTGTCCTTATTGCCCATTTTGAAAGCACAAGGCATTTACTAAAATGTAAGATTTTAATAACTAATTCAACCCAAGACAAATTTGAAGTAAAACTAAAAAAATAAAATGTTTTCAATTTTACTGTAAATAAGTGTTTTTAGCAAAGTAATTCGGTTAAATAGGGAAAAAATGCTCAGTTATGTATAGTCATGATTCTGATCTTGGGTGTGCCCAGACTTTTGATTGGTACTGTACATCCAAATGCTAGTAATCTAATAATGTTTCAGATGTAAGGAACAGCATTAATAAACATAAAATCAAATACCATTCCTTTCTTTATGTGGAAATGAAATGAGATGACAAATATTTGTTTCACTACTTAAGAAGAAAATTTTTGTGGGTGCAACCAAATCATGTACTGGCGCCAACAACGTAAATACTCTGTGTCACCAGTCAAAACTGTTTCTCTGGAGCCATTCAACTTCACAATGTGTCTGTGTTCTAATCCTTTGATTATATTTTCGGATGGGAATGTTTTGTAAGGAAACATTTCAAGAGTTCACTGCGGTGTGAAGACTATGATGTCCATGTATTATCGTTTGTCTTTAAAAGCTTACGATTTAATGTGTTGATCTACAGCCCATTTAATCTGGACTAATTAAGGGTTTAAGATTTCAGACGTTAACACCGAAAGCGGGTTTCTATTTATTACACACGTAATCACAGTGTGCATGTGGGTGGATAAACACATGCACATTATTCATGTGTAGCATACACACACTGTCAGTAGTGCAGATATCCGGTGAAGGGCCTGAGTACTGCTGAGTTCTACTGGGCCCTAAGGGAGATGGGTTTACTAATTGTTGGCTTTTCCGCTCTGTCAGCATGTATTTATAGCAGGGAGGGAGAGGATGAGACTGTCTAAGCCCCGGGACAATGCCCTAAAATGGCAGAGCTGCTGTCTTGGAATTACGAAAGAGTCTAGAGAGGGAGAGAGAGAGAAGAAAATAACAGAGGGAGAAATGGAAGGTGTGCGAGATGCCAAGATACTATATGTTGCTGTTGTACTAAAAGTGACTAACCCAGTCTGACCATCTCCACAGCTTTAAGCTAGAGTATAGAGCTGGCTGACTCATCCCAAGGGAACTGTGATATAGTTCTGTTGTGTCCCTTAAAGTGCTCTTTCTTCTAGGACACTGTAATGTTTACTGAACTGTATACATCTAGGAATAAAGTGACTAGAGCCTCCTTCAGGATTTTTCTTCTCTGTGCTTCATGCCAGAGGAATTCACCTAGATTTTTCCTGGAAAGGTTTGTTGTAGATGTCTGTACTGGCTTGGTACAGTCTATTCAAATTGAACATGAATACAAATGTAAGGCATCCACAGACAATATTAAATCGGTAATCAGCAGTTGAAACAATTACATAGTTTGTAGAGAAATTTAGCTACTCTGAAATTTAAAGATATGGATTCAAGGACTGATTATCCATGCTATCCCAATTATAATCTGAGCAATGTGTTGAGGTAGTAGGATTTATTTGCATATACTTTGTTTAAAAGGCACTGATATTTTGGGTTCTGTTTGGGTACAGCATAAAACATAGCTCATATGTAAGTTATATACTTAAAGAATCAATAGGGGAAAAGGCATACAAATGATGTCCCCTTTTAGAGAGTGGTTTTGTAATGTTTTGTAAAATGGCAGCCTTCTATGTATTGTTTTGACACCAAATACTATATTTGGTGTCAAAACAAGTATTGTAAATGCCAACAAATACTATACCTAATCTGCACTCATGTTTGAGTTGTATTTTCCAAATACCAACTGAATTCACTGGAAATACTATTTGGTGCTTGGTAATTGTTTTGTAGTGTTTTATTATGAACATGTAATGCTGTGACGTGCATCCCCAGCAGGTTCAGGACAGATATCTGAAACCAATTTAATATATGTCATGTTCCCATTAATATTACAGTGTTAATTACATCTTATGAGAGCCTGCCATGTCTAATAATCCAGTGGCGCAGCTACAATTCCATCCTAATAAGCTTTGATTAGGTACATTCCTCTATCTATAATTGAAAAATTCACCATTGAAACAGTTCAATGTAGCCTAGCATCAATATTTGACCTTGATGCCTTACCCAATGTACTTATCAGCATCTGTTCTATTCGTCTGTTTTTGAAGTGCCGTTTAGTGCCAGAGAAAGTCTCTAGTCTCATTTATCCGTTTGAGATGCATATCACGTCGGCAAGGTTTCGTTGCCGAGGAGCAGCGTTGAGTGATCTGACCCGGATGGCTCTATTTGTTCAGCTTCCCATCATGCCTCTCTCTCCTGGGCCTATCACAACCATTTATTTAATGGCTGTTCCTGTCCCTTTATGTCAGTGTCATTAACAGTCAAATCTTTCCTTCAAAGGGAGAGAGACAGAAAGTGAGGTGCTTGTACTTGCTAAGGACCAATTTTTTCTCTCGCTGGCTATGTGTAACGAGAGCTTAGCAGTAGCTAGCAGAGACTTAAGCAGCTGTCTCTACGTAGAATAAGTCCAGAAATAATTGTGGCATATGTAGACATCTGCCAAAGAATAGCAAGGAATACTGACATGGAGATACCCTAGTGGTTTAACATTTGAACCAATATATTCAGGCAATTGAGCTTATCAAGAATAATTGCTTTTCAGTCTAAAGAATACAACACATTGAAAAAAAACAGGGTAGTTTACATAAAGCAATATTAGCTGTTTATTTCCTTTATTTTGTACAGAGAAATCAACTAGGACCAAGGTCTCCTTTACAGTTGAGCCCTGTATTACAAACGTAAAAACACAATACAAAATGGAAATAAGACATACATTTAGAAAAACATTCAGAATTTATAAGAAAATACACTATTAGTTATTGAAAATGTTTTTTTAGGAAGTTAAATATTTAACTTCACTCTGAATGGGTCAGGGGCAAAATATTCAAAAGCCCTTTTCCCCAGTTCTGAATAGGCCCGTGGTATCACTTTTCAGAGCATGTTTAGTAACTGCTGCCCTCCCAATTTTTTTATCGATTAGATAGTCAGGAAATGTTTGCATGACCGCCTTACAAAAAAACATCAACATGTATGGCTCTTCAAGATGTCTGTGACTCCCAGACAACAGACGCATACAACAGACAGCAATGAGTAAAAGAAATTGCACCGGTGATAAAGCGCATGGCCGAAAGATAGACTGTATCCAGAGTATTGAGTCCAAAAGCTGAGGAATCCGTATTGTACAGAACTGTGCAAAAGTGTTAGGCATCTGAAAGTTGAACTATGGTCATTTATTTGGGTAGTACGTTTTTTTATTAAGAATTGCATGTATATAAAATACAGTGCATATAAAACGTCTACACACCGCTGTGAAAATGCCAGGTTTTTGTGATGTAAAAGTATGAGACAAAGATAAATCATGTCCACTTTTAATGTGACCTCTAAGACAGTCTTCATCAAGTGGAGAAAATATGGCACAGCAGACATTACCAAGAACTGTATGTCCCTCCAAAATGATGAAAAAACGAGAAGAAAACTAGTCATGGAGGATTCCAAGAGGCCTACAGCAACAATAAAGGAGTTTCAGGAATTTCTGGCAAGTACTGGCTGTGTGCTACATGTGACATCTCCCGTATTCTTCATATGAATGGGCTATGGAGTAGGGTGGCCAGACAGAAGCCTTTCCTTACAAAGAAAAACATCCAAGCCTGGCTGAACTTTGCAACAACTAACATCAAGTCCAAAAGCATATGCGAAAATGTGTTATGGTTTTATGAAAGCAAGGTTGAATCATTCCAAAAGGTATGTTTGGTGCAAAAACACCACTGCGAATCACCCAAAGAACACCATACCCACAGTAAAGCATGGTGGTGGCAGAATCATGCTTTTGGGTCTGTTTTTCTTCAGCTGGAACCAGGGCATTAGTCAGGGTAGAGGGATTTATGAACAGTTCCAAATACCAGACAATTTTGGCACAAAACCTTCAGGCGTCCATTAGAAAGCTGAATATGAAGTTCACCTTTCAAAACGACAACGACCCAAAGCACACATCCAAATGCACAAAAGCATGGCTTCACCAGAAGAGGATTAACGTTTTGGAATGGCCCAGCCAGAGCCCAGACTTGAATCCAATTGAACATCTATGGGGTGATCTGAAGAGGGCTGTGCACAGGAGATGTTCTTGCAATCTGACAGATTTGGAGCGCGTTTGCGAAGAAGAGTGGGCTGATATTGCCACGTCAAGATGTGCCATGCTAATAGACTCATACCCAAAACGGCTGAGTGCTGTAATAACATCAAAATGTGCTTCAACAAAGTATTAGTTTAAGGGTGTGCACACTTACACAACCAGGTCAATTTAATTGTTCTTGTCATAGGTCACATTAAAGGTCTAAAAGGTTCTGGCATGTTTTATCTTTGTCAAAAAATTTACATCACAAATACCTGCCATTTTAACAGGGGTGTGTAGACTTTTTATATCCACTGTATATTTGCATGAAGAGAAGCTAGTTAGCAAAGCTATCCAGCTATATGCTATTTGCTTAACATACTGTTTTCTGCACTTCCCAATCTCCTTGAAATTCAACAATCCTAACTTTACATAGCGTTTTTTAGCAAAATAATGAATTGCTACTTTTTAATCCTGTAAATGTATTTTCCTGGAAATTAGTGATCTGTCATCCACTTGCTATGATTACATATGACCCCTTTTTGACTGGGCCACCAAAGCACTAGTGTAAATTTGATTGATGAATGTTAACAACAAAAAGTAAAGGCACGAATATCATATAAAACAACTTTAAATGTAAAAATGTAAATGTCATTTATCATTTCTTTCAAACTTGATATATCATTGGAATTGTTATTGTGCAACAAAAAATTGCAATTGTTATTGTATTTTGAAAAGAAGCATCATCACTTTCAATGTCTTTGCAAAAATGTATACTTTTTACATCACAAACACCTGGCATTTTAACAGGGGTGTGTAGACTTTTTATATCCACTGTATAGAAATCCATGAGTAAAATCAGTGACGCTGATGGGGGGGACATCCAGTAACATTGTGTCCTGGGCCCAGGCCTCGGCGTGGGCATTTG
Source organism: Esox niger (assembly GCA_016801105.1). Lineage (NCBI taxonomy): Eukaryota > Metazoa > Chordata > Actinopteri > Esociformes > Esocidae > Esox > Esox niger. The sequence goes on along the minus strand of JACXGJ010001411.1, from coordinate 10,894 downwards.
GTGTGCTTAAATATAATTATTTATTTGTCAGTCAATCTTTTATGAACAGTAACATCATTGCTATTTATAAATCTTTGGGATTCCTGTCAGCGTCCCTGAGTACAATATATATTATTATTTCCTTACAAATAAACACTTACTATCCAAATAAATGACTTCAGTTTGACTTTCAAGTCCCTAAGAATTTTGCACAGTACTGTTTATCACCATAATCTAGTAGTGCATTAAAGTTGCTTGCATAAAATAATTTCTATACTGATGTGAAGGACATGATTTACTCTGGTTAAAGAAACCAAATTTACTCTTTAGTTTTTCCTCAAACCAAATCCCTAGGTAATTGTAGGAACCAACATGTTCTACAAAATATACATTTACGGTAGTGATTTTAGGGTTATCCAAAACTAGGTTCTGTGACCTTGAAAATTGCGTGTACTTAGTTCCATTTACATTTTGTAGAAATATAGTCCATACAGGATTTTTGTTACAGTTGGAAATCAGACTTCATGTGTGCAAGAGTTTGGTCTAGAGAGGGAGTTTTAGCGTATAGTACAGCATCATCAGCATAAATAAAATTTCTTGGAGTTACATATTTCATTAATATGTAGAGTGAACAATATGGGACCCAAAATTTTACCTTGTGTAGCTCCTTTGTGGACTACATGAAATGTAGATTTAATTCCATCAGCTACAATAGCCTGCGTTCTGCCACTGAGGTAATTTTGAAACCAGAGGCAAGCGTTTGCTCAACCTTGACCAACATCTACTTTAATCCTCCAGTAGAGAGACATTTGGTTATTGACTGAAGATCACCCATGAACATGGCCTGAGTCAGATTGTAACCCTCCTTCTACAGTGGAGTTGGAGGCCTAAAGGGACAGGCTTAGAAGGTCAGTAAATGTAAAGTGCACACAGGCAGAAAAATGAAAAGAGAATGAGACAAAATACAAAGACTTATCACCTGCTCTGACTTGCCTTTAGCCTCCCCTACGGAGGGGGAATAGGTTACAGTTTAAGTGGCTGTCATGTTGATGTCTGCCCCAGACAGATAGAATGGACATGCTGTATGGTAGCAGAGGAAATCACCAAATACAGGGACAGAAATGAAACATACTGTCGCCATGGTGATTGACATGTTGTCTCTGTGCCGGTCTTTGGTCTTTTTTGATAGTCCATTCAAGGATGCGACATATGGAATGCAATAATCAGTGGTCCATTTTGGTATAACTGTCAGAATTGGTATTTGAAAACCGGTACTGATTCATAAATTGTAGTGACTCACTGTCTTTGGAAAATGTGAGCAATATACTGTAGGTATCTTCAGTTTGTTTGCGCTAGGTAGTACCCTTTGTACAAAGTAAAACCATTAGATGCTGCAACATTAGAATTGGTCCTAGAACCAGATGTTTTTCATCAACAGAAATAACTTCTAAAATCACTGCATTCGTTTTTTGTGGGAAGCAAAGTACAAACATCTAGTATGCTTAAGTTTTAAAGTCTATCTACTGAGCCGTATTGGACCAATCATTGTATAGTCCTACAGAAGAGATCGAAGGCTAAGCTGTTACTGCACTGCGTGTGCTGTTTGCCTTTGCCGAGTATTGTAGCATGTAAAGTTGCTGTGCTGACGCAATGTTCACTGATTGCACACAGTAGTGTTAGGAAAGCTGTTCTATGGAATTCAAGTCCAGGCTTTGGCTGGGCCTATCAAGGACATTCGCAGTCTCTTCCCAATGCCACTGCAGCATTTTCTTGGCTGTATGCTTCAGGTTGTTGTCGTGCTGATAGAGGAATTTTCACCCAGTCTTAGGTTCTCTGTGCTTTAGATCAGGTTATCTTCAATGATCCCTCTATTTCATCACACCCTCAATCATAACCAGTCTCTGAAAACACATCAATGTAGCCACTGAAAAGCATAACCATAACATGGTGCTCCCAACAACCATACTTCACTGTAGGGATGGTATTAACCAGGTGATGAGCGGAACTTATTTTCTCCAGAGTACTCAGAATACAGCATTAATAGTTTCATTCTAGTCTCATCAGACCAGAGAATCTTCTTCTTCCTGCTTTCAGAGTCCTTCAGGCGATAACGCAAGTCCCTATGCAATAGAAAATACTAGGAATTATTGTCCCATGTTTTCTGTTATTGCATTAATCAGGAGGGAGTAGTCACGTTTTTCCCACTGAGCCTGAATATTCACCCTCTTATCGACAGATCAAATAGGGTGTCGTGCTTTGCGTGACATAAACACATTTAATTGGAGAAATATGTGATTCTAAATGTTAAACAATGAAGTGTTAGTGATTTTAATTGGTCCAACTGAAAATGTTGTCTCAGTGTGCGCAGCGCTGTCTCAGAGAGCATCTGCTATGTACAAGTGATAATTGGTGTGAGGGTGAGTGATACCACCCTGTGTTAGCCAAAGTTTATACAGATGCAGATGTTAGAATTCTGTCAAGAAATATTTTTTGTGGTTGTTTTTTTGGATGCACAGCGAGACAGATAGCATGAGGTGGAAATGGAGTTAGTGCATCAGGAGAGGACCATATTAATGCATGTGCTCATGTAAAGTACTACCCGGCTGCCCGAGGCTTTGCGTGTTCGTTTAACTCGGTCTTCCCTGTCTAAATTAAAATCAAAGGCCAAGCTCCAACCTCTCCTCCTAACCTGCAGGCTCCCTGCTTCCTGGAATTAACGCAGGAAAAAGAGGAGTCAGAGGGGGAAAGCCAGTCTCCTCAACCCTATTCTGCCTCTCTTTTCCCCTTCCTGTCCACTCATGAATGAAATAAGGCCCCACTGTGTGGACAGATACCTGTTTAAGTCAAACACAGCCCGACAGCCTCGAATGGTCTGCCCAGTAACTAGGCTGGTTGAGGTCTAGGGGCTGGGGAGGATTGTGTGATAAGGAGGGGAGAAGAGCTACCCGAAGTCAGTGAGACGTACCAGTGTCTTCACCTCATGCTGCTTTGCAAGCACTTGGGCTGGACAGGAGGCAATGGGTGTGGTCGTTTCAGAGCCATTTACAGCAGGCCCTCGGTGCCGGTAGCTTTAAAAGGTTTGGGCAGTATTGGCAAATTGGGAATCTGCAACCGTCACAGTAGTTGTGGTTCTCTGGGGATATTATTATATAGACCATCCACTCTGGAAAACCTTACCTATACACATCAATGAGCCTCCATTCCTTCAATTAAAGCAACTGTAGGCATAGTTGATCAAGCTGAAATTTTAATATTTGATTGCTTAATTTGCTGAAAGTCTTTATTTTAGTCAGTAGTGATGTAAGGTATTGTGCTAATGAATTCCTTGATTTGAAAATGTTGTACCTCATGCGCAACATGTGGTCTACAAATTAAATATTATTATTGCAACATGTGATGTTCTCCCCCTGGTACTGCACTCAGTTAGATTTACTGTGGCTGTCTTTTAATTTCTTAATTGTGTATTGTGCAATACAAAGTTGCGGTTGCCATTTTTACTGACAGCACAGGGAAACTGCAGATAATTTATATTGTACTTTTTATTGAATATATTTATTCACTGGGTTCTTTTTTAGTCTGATATGTGGAAGTATCACAAATGGATGGTTATCACTTTATGAAAAAAATCTGTGTTATTAGATTTGGTGTCTTTACCTTAACAAGTTTGAATAGCGCTGTTCTAGGTGAAGTGTAAGACCTGGCAATTCTCTTCTCTCCTCCCCTCTCAAGAGGACCACCATGTTAGCGTGTTAGTGCTGCCGACATGAGCAATGGCACAGTCAACCCCGCCTCACCAGAGGGAGCCGTTCACTCTGATTGTTGTCAAATTGCCCGGCTGGGAGAATCACGACTTCTGCTCAATGCTTTAAAGTGCTTCTGATTCCACCGGGACAAGCAGGCTCGACGTTCACAGATTTTTCATTTTTCTTTTATCCTTTCTTGCCGTGTTTCTTTGGGTGGTGGAGAGTATAGTACACCATTTGTTTGGAAGCAGACGAAGAAAAGTAAAGCTCTGGAGTAGAACTATAGTCATGATGTTGTTGTAATCCTGTAGCATTATATATATGTTTAGACACTACCATTCAAAAGTTTGGGGTCACTAAGAAATGCATTTTTTTGTCCATTAAAATAACGTCAGATTTATTAGAAAGCGTACAGTGTAGACCTTGTTAATGTTGTAAATGATAGTCAACTGGAATTGGCAGATTTTGAATTGAATATCTACATTGACCCATTATCGCCAACCATCACTCCTGTTTTCCAATTTCATGTTGTGTTTGTTAATCCAAGTTTATCATTTTAAAAGACTAGTGGATCATTGGAAACCCTTTTGCGATTGTTTTTGCACCGCTGAGAACTGCTGTGCTGATTAACAAAAACAAAATAAAACTGTTCTTCTTTAGACCAGTTCAGTATCTTCAGCATCAGCGTTTGTGGGTTAGATTACAGGCCACAAATAAAGAACTTTCCTCTTAAAGTCATCAGCCTATTCTTCTAAGAAATAAAAGCTGTTCCAGGCAGGAAATTAGCCAAGAAACTGAAGATCTCATAAAACAATCTGTACTACTCCCTTTTCATAACTGTGGAAACTGGCTCTAACCAGAATAGAATGAGGAGTAGGAGGCCCCGTTGCACAACTGAGCAAGAGGAAAAATGCATTAGAGTGCCTAGTTTGATAAACACACCAGTCACAGATCCTCAACTGGTAGCTTCATTACTTCAACTACTACTTGCAAAACACCAGTCTCAATATCAACAGTGAAGAGGTGACTTCGGGATGCTGGCCTTCTTGGCATATTTCTTCCTTTGTCTAGTATGTATTCCTTTGCCCATCTTATTTTTTATTGGCTAGTCTCAGATATGGCCTTTTTTTTGCAACTCTGCCTAGGATTTCAGAAGAATGTTATTTGCTTCCGGACATTTTGAGCCTGTAATCGAACCCGCAATTGCTGATGTTCCAGATATTCAATCAGCACAAAATGTTTCACCTGAGCTTACATAATTGCTATTGATCAACTAGCATACAATTATTAACTTGGATAAACAAACTCAACATGCCATTGGAATTCAGGACTGGTGGTTTCAGATAATGGGCGTCTGTTTGCCTATGTAGGTATTAAAAATCAGCCGTTTCCAGCTACAGTAGTCAATTCCAACATTACCTAATGCCTACGATGTATTTCTGATCAATTTGAACTAGGACATTTCTAAGTGACCCCAAACTTTTGATCGTTAGTGTACATACTGAGCAATTATTAACTGTCAGAACCCTGGACTGGTTGTTTCACTATTGTTAGAGAGTGGGCTGAGTGGTGAGAGGTTCAATTCAGAGTGTATTCAGACAGATATCATTGTCTCTGATGAGGGTGCACTGTCTTATCGGAGCTGAGACGTTGACAGGTCTGTCATTACCTGAGAACGATCTCACCGATATAGAACAGCCATAATTACAAAGCTGTCAGGTGAAGGAGGCCCACTGTCTATACTATGCCCACACACTTTAATTGAAAACACAAACAGATTGGCATGCTAAATTAAATCAGCTCATAGATGGCTATGAAGCCTTTATTGAAAATGCAATATGCTTTGTTTACTTCTTCCTCTGCACTGGGCTGACAGTGACATGGGATTCCTGGCGGATTGGAATGCATTATTTCAATGATTATGCAGCGTGCATTTTCTTATAAAAATGGAAAGCAGTCCAATATTTTCTTGTCTATCTTAGTGAGACTAACACAGAAAAACGGTGCACACTGTCCGCTCAGTCCAGCTGACAGCAGCAAAATATGCACTTCCTTACATGTATGTGCGTGTGTGTGTGTGTGGATGTATGTTTGCATGTATGTGTGTGTGTGTGTGTGTGTGTGTGTGTGTGTGTGGATGCATGTATGTATATGTGTGTTTTTCTGCCATGGTTCACTAAACCCGGTTCGTATGTGCATTCATGTCTGTCTTTGACCTTTGCGTCACCTTTGAACCCATTCTCTGTTGACTCAGATGCATGCGTGCCCTTCCCACAGGGCTTATCTGTGTGCCTTGTCACCTGCCCAATATGTCTGGGAGAAGGACAACTTCAATGTCCCAAGCCCAGCGTGACCTTTACCCTGTAAGGTAGAGCAGGACCTAAGCTGGGCTTTGAAGGATGTCCTGGGCTAATCCGGCCACATTGATGTGTTTATCAGCCACTGCAGGTTAGGGGGGAACAATCAATACGCTCTGCATCAATGTGCCTAGTACCCTCTCAGAGCTGTATTTTTTATTTACCTGAATATCTGCCAGAATTTTCATGGTTATTAAAATCATGTCAGCTTTCAGTCACTTTCGGTTTGATCCATAGTGCTCTATCTGTCTAACGGTTGTAATATGTAATGTGCTTTGAGACAGCATTACATATGAATTTAAAGTTCCACCAATAATGATAAGCCCAGGACAGATCTCGGGTGGACTGGGTCTTAATAGAACTGAGTCTGTGGTTTGAGAGGCCACTTTTATCTGACATCAGATATTATCTCTCACTTTGGAGCAGTTTGTATGACTTTGAGCGAAGAGTCTCTGAGCTGAGGACGAGCCGCTGTAGCAGTGTGCTTTCTATGACTCTCCATGACTCTCCATGCCTGTCCATGACACTCCATGACTCTCCATGCCTGTCCATAACTCTCCAAGACTCTCCATGCCTGTCCATAACTTTCAAAGACTCTCCATGCCTGTCTATGACTCTCCATGACTCTCCATGCCTGTCCATGACTCTCCATGCCTGTCCATGACTCTCCATGCCTGTCCATGCCTGTCCATGACACTCCATGCCTGTCCATGACTCTCCAAGACTGTCCATGAATCTCCATGCCTGTCCATGACTGTCTATTACCCTCCATGACTCTCCATGTCTGTCCATGACTCTCCATGCCTGTCCATGACTCTCCAAGACTGTCCGTGACTGTCCATGACACTGCATGCCTGTACATGACTCTCCATGCCTGTACATGACTGAGCTGGTCTCTTTGATGCTCCACCTGATGACAGTGCAGGCTGCTGTATTTCTGTCTGTCCGTCTGTCTGTCCGTGATGTAAAGCTGCCGTGGTATATGGCCTCAGCCGAAAGGATACGTTCGAATCAGATATTTAAGATGATTGGATTTCACTGCCGATTAAAAAGGGAAGTTTTACTCAAACCCGTGTAGCTTTACATCTCCTGGTGTCAGCCATTTCCCCACGGCAGTATGAGTAATCTCAGCCCTAAATCCCTCCCATCCTTGTCCAACTACTATACAGCACAAGGAACGAATACATTTGGGCTGAAATAAGTGGCTTTCAAAATTTTGGAGTTCTCTGTTTTAATGCAATATTGCTTGTCTCAATGCTTTTCTGTGTATTTGTTGTGATTCAGAGAAAGGCCTATCCTTCTTCTCTAAGCACTGAGGAGCAGTCTGTGAAGGGATTTGGTACATGGCTGAACTGAGGAACGGTCTGTAAAATGACGTGGTACATGGCTGAACTGAGGAGCAGTCTGTAAAGGGATTGGTAATGGGTGAATTGAGGAGCGGTCTGTAAAATGACATTGTACATGGCTGAACTGAGGAGCAGTCTGTAAAGGGATTGGTAATGGGTGAACTGAGGAGCAGTCTGTAAAGGGATGTTGTTTATAGCTGAACTTTTCTGCATCAACCAAGGGGTGAGTGGAGGGCCTTTTCTTTAGATGCTCCACAGGGGATGTCGGCATTGATGTGGCCAGTTGAATGGATCATTGGCAAAACATCCACTGTATTGATCCGAAAAACAAGCCCTTATTTAAGAAGATTCATGTTTCAGTTTAAATTCCTTAACCATTTTCCAAAAATGGATTCAGATTGTAAAACGCTCTGTTATGTGTTTTATTCATTTCTGAAAATATTTTCTCCCAGCTTTCTCACAGGACATTTTTGTCTATTTTTTTGTAATTGCTTCCTTGTTGAACAGAGAGTTTTTTCTACAAAAAATCCAATGTTGCCAATGTTACCAATGGATTGGGGTGTCTACAGAGACATCCTGTCTACAGCTGGTTCTATTAACCAGGTGACAAGGCATGTATGTAAAAAAATTGGGATCTATCTTTTTTGTCTGGATGTTTTTGTATGAAGATCTTATTCATTTTCCTTTTTCATCTCTACTAATTAGAACTTTTTGTTTTCAAAGGTATTTGAAAATGCCTTTGCCTTACCTCTTCTAACTGTGTTTTAGCAATACTTCTAAAGTCCTTCCAATATAGAGTGTGGTATCCTAAGGATAGTGAATAAATGGCCACTGTTATATCATACTACACAGTTCAGTTGATGGCCAGTTTGAATGTGTACAGGTTCCCTTATGCGTTCTGTTCTAAACCGGACCTGATGAATAGCAGGCCCGTGTCTCTTCCCATGCAGTCTCTCAGTGTGGGTCTTTAATAAGCCCTGGGATGCAGGCAGGGCCCAAAACAGAGGCCCGATTTAAACCAATCAGGAGATGCAGCTAGCGACAATGATTTACGACATGGGACCAACCGCAGCGTCGCCTGGCTCCGGCGGACCCCCCTCTGCAACCAATCACACGCTAACACTGCACACTTCCTGTCTCAGCATGCAGCGGTGCATGGGGTATTGGCATTTCTCATTTACAGGATTTCCAATCTGTTTGAGTGATTATCTGTTCTATTCTTGTCCTGTGCCTTTTATTTTTTTCCGGCTTTATTCGATCAAGAGAGATCCAGAATCTGTTTACTCACTAATCACTCCACTACCTGGAAATTGAATAAGTCGGTGCTTCCAGGTAAAGACCATGTCCCAACAAACCACATACAGAATATTCAGTATAAACACGGTGGATATAAATCTATAGGTTTACACTGTGGATCATTTAGAGCGGAGATATGCACAGTAAATGTTGGCAGATGGAATAATCATCTCTCTTGCACCTCGTCTTTGTTACTTGCTCATTGGTTAGACGGTGTTTCGTACTGTGGTTATGCTATGTGTAAGCTGTAAATTGTATTTGGACATGCCATTCAGATTGATTGAAGGCTAGAAGAGTGCTGAAATGTCTTGATAGTATATCACTGTCTTGGAGTTCCCACCCTGTGTCACTCACATTGAGTTAATGGAACTGCCCACAACTGAAATAGGCTTTTACTCTCTTCTTCGGGGATGCTCTCTGTCATTTGCCAGGAGAGAGATCAGAAAACCACTTGAGTCCTATATCCATGCAAAACTGTATGCAGACTTGAAATCTGTGTGCATGCGCGCGTGTGTGTGTAATCTAATTCCTGCACGCTGAACTATACATACAATAGGTCTATTTTCTTATTCTAATGATTGTTTTGTCTTTTTCATTCCATGTTCTGGGGCCCTGCGGTCGCCGTCCTAACAACAGGTAATACTGGGTTTCCTTGTCCTTCTCTCCCTCTCCTCAGTGTTTATCATGCTAGATGTGCTCCTGACCACCCGCCGTTCCGTCCTGATTCCTACACCTCCTCCTGTATACTAGTTACATGTATCTGAGACAGACACTACGGGGCTCTATACTTTGAGATAACAGACGGAGAGAAGGATGCACGACCTTTGGCCCGCGGGGATGCTACGTGACTTTTCCCTCTCAATTGTGTTGACAAAAATGCCATCCTTTGTGCCGGAGCAGGTAGAAGCCCTGTTATCAGGCTGGAAGGGTCCTCCACTAACAGTGATAAGACACAGAACATTCAGTGTAACCGTCCTCCCCCTCGATTGTCTTTTTCCTCAACAGATTTTGAAGTCTCAGGGGCTGTGTCATTGATGGAATTAGTTAAAAGGAAATTGGAGATGAGTAACTGCAATATTCTTACTCTGAAATGCAGAGTGGTGTGCAATATGATCAGTCTATCAATCACATTTATTTTAAAATGCCTTTTTACCTCCACAGTCTTAACGCCAAAAAGCAAGCATTTAAGATTTAAGATTACCATGGCTAGGAACATTTCTCAATAAAGCAAGAAACAAGGATTAAACCTGCAGAGGAATAAGGCTCATGGGAGGTGGTCCTCTTCTGGCTGTATTGCTTGGAAATCATAAAAATACATGGCCATGAATGCCAGATTACACACAATAATCAAATATAGGCTATGGTAGTCTACAGATAGCACCATGAAAGGGACTATATTGTATCTATTGTAGTTTACAACTAGCACCATGAGAGGGACTATACTGTATCTATTGTAGTTTACAGCTAGAACCATGAGCGGGGCTGTACTGTATCTATTGTAGTTTAAAGCTAGAACCATGTGAGGGACTATACTGTATCTTAATTTGATCTGTACTGTATCTTAATTTGATCTTTGATCTATTGTGATGTACACCCAGACAGCAGGGAACCGTTTAGTCCTGATCCAGAGTGAGTAGCTGTTTTTCTCCAATAACGTCTGAGGCTAGACATGGTCGCTTGATTCAGAATCTTGGAAGAACGCACTCAGACAGTGCTGTATTAAAACGCTTCTTTAAAAAATGACACAAAGTCAGTCTGCGTCTGATGTCTTAAGCGGATTTAGAGAAAATCCATCTCCGTTAATGTCAGCTCTACTGTCTCTTGTTGAGCTGTGGAGGGCTAGGGGTTTTGGCTATGATGGGTTCTTTGGGCTCAATACTGAGGGTAAAGTACCAATTGAGTTATTGAGCGAATGTTTGCATTGAGAAGGGAAAGATGGTTAGGATCATTTTAGTACTTGAAAGTACTCTGAAAGTGAGGTGCAGTGTAGCTTAGGAACCGGTAACATAATTCTTACAGATGTTTTTCCTTTAGCTCCGTTCTGTCGTTGCATATTAACACGACTATGAAGAATGTGCCACTTTGTATATGTGACACATGAGCCCATCCCTATCTTTTCTCTGTGTGTGTGTGTGTGTGTGTGTGTGTGTGTGTGTGTGTGTGTGTGTGTGTG
>JACXGJ010001410.1:68386-85190 GCA_016801105.1 Esox niger | reverse complement strand
GTGTGTGTGTGTGTGTGTGTGTGTGTGTGTGTGTGTGTGTGTGTGTGTGCAAGAGTATACAGTGGGGAGAACAAGTATTTGATACACTGCTGATTTTGCAGGTTTTCCTACTTACAAAGCATGTAGAGGTCTTTAATTTTTACCATAGGTATACTTCAACTGTGAGAGACAGAATCTAAAACAAAAATCATTGAAGATGGGTCGTAGCTGGGTCTAACAGCATGACAACGACCCGAGACACACAGCCAGGGCAACTAAGGAGTGGCTCCGTAAGAAGCATCTCAAGGTCCTGGAGTGGCCTAGCCAGTCTCCAGACCTGAACACAATAGAAAATCTTTGGAAGGAGCTGAAAGTCCGTATTTCCCAGCAACAACCCCAAAACCTGAAGGATCTGGAGAAGGTCTGTATGGAGGAGTGGGCCAAAATCCCTGCTGCAGTGTGTGCAAATCTGGTCAAGAACTACAGGACACGTATGATCTCTCAATTGGAGTTTGTTTTTAATTAATTCATTGTAGGTTTAAACATTACAGGTGGCCTTTACAGTTCGGGTTATATGTTAGGGCTAGGTTAAGTTTGGGCATTAACGTGAGGTTATTGAGTTTAAGTTTAGGGTCAGGTTAGGTTTTCGTTTAGGGTGAATGGATCGTGAAAATAGATTTCTTGTATTGACCTGAAAATTGAGTTTCAGGTCAATACAAGAGTAAAAGAAGAAATGCGTGTATGTAAACCTTCTCACACATCATATTTCAGGAATGGGTGGGTACAGGGTGGGGACACTGTGACTCCCCAGTAACTTAATGAGTCTGGCGCTCTGACAGAACCGACAGCTCAGTCCAACCGACAGGTTAGTCATCACACCCCAGTGGGAGAAAGAATGTTTTAGGTTCCTCCAATATAAATGTCTGTGCCCAATAGGCAAACGGTTACTTTTACCAACTGTGCCAAAAGGGAAATCAGACCATAAATGCACAATGCAGTATAGCTAATGTGTGTCTGGGGAAGCTGACTGTATCTTTGATGGTTTGGCAGCTTTCCACAATGATTATAGCAGATTGCCTCAAAAACACACATTATGTTTATTGGGTCACTCCAAAAACGGTGACTTTTTGGCACAGTGTAGTTGTATTCTGTCCCTGTTGTCAACCAATAGCAGAATGATTGTCATGTGTCAGTGCATTTAATCCAAATCAATCAAATGAAAAAAAGCACATTCCAATGAATCCCCTTGCTATGTCTTAGAGTAATACTCTGTCTTAGAGTAATACTCTAAGACGGAGGATGAGCACAGCATTTATCAAGATAAGAACGAAGAAGGTTTGCTAGGAACCACAAGTCCATTCCAATACATTTAGAAATAGTGAAGTTTCGTAAATCTCCAAATAAGTGTGATGAGATTTGGAGGTACAGTCTTACATGAGAACCCTTATCCTAACTTAGGATAAGAATTTAGGATAGGATCTCAAACCTTCCTTGGTTTGAAATCCAAAATAATTGTTTTGTTACTACAGGCCATGGTAAACTTTTAGGTTTCCCAGTGTGGCCAACAGTCTGTGATGTATTGAAATTGAAAGTTGCAAAATCCATTATAACTCTTTTCTCCTATTATTCGGAAAATCAAGTTTGTGTTCTGAAGTTTATGGTGATCTCCATTAAAAACATTTCAAAATGACATAAGAAAATTGAAAATCCTGTGGGTGAGGGGTGAAGCCCTGGAGAAGCTTCACACTTGTCTCAGACAGGAGGGAGGAGTGTGGCGGATGAACACATGATACAAGGCAGTCTGCTAGTGATTCATCCCTATGTGCTCCATCATCCCTCCTGTGCTAACCGGGCAATCATTCATATCCTGCCCCCACCTCACTGCCCCTGGCACAAATACACATAGACACACATATATACACACACCTAAACTTAAGTATACACACAAACACACACACACACACACACACACTGCCGCATTCTCCTGAACTGGCCCACTGTCTATGTTTACAGCCCAGTGCCAAACCAGCTGTGTGGAGGTGGAACTAGGTGTCTGTAGGCATATATGTGTATGTTTTTGATAACAACTCAATATCAGAGAAGTAAGACTTTAATCTGTTAGAAGAGTAGAGAATGCATGCACTTGAATGTGTATTGGAAAGCGTTTCTGTGTGCATGTGAATGCTTGTGTGAGCATCCATATGAGTGCTATCTGGAATAGTTTTGAATGTAAACAAACCCCAGAGACTACGTTGTGGCTCAGTCGGCCTGCAGGGAGGTTGTTTTGACCCAGAGAAGATGTCACTGTGCCTCCTCAAACACAATTTTTTTCAGAACCCCTGCCTTGAATCTTGTCCTTGTAGTACAGTATACAATCAATACCAAATGATGTACCTACACATAACACTAGTGGATTGTTTAAACAGTATGTACCTCTGCTCTGTGGGGCATGTGTGGTGTCCATTACATATCCATTATTTGCTGATGTCTGAAAGGGAGAGTTGGTTGGGGAAACAGCAGACTGATGCATGTGGAGTTGTGGTCAGGGTGTTATCTAAAATGATGGATGACATTGGCACAATGCACATCACTACTTTGGACAGTGCATCTGGTTTCAATGTTTTAGCCCCCCCCCACACAGATGACATCCTCACCATCGTTTCTCAACACCCCAACCACTACACTCTATAGTTGATCCAGTCCTGGGTAATAGACTTGCCACAGAGCTGGTTTATTGTGCACGTACAGTTCCTTTAGATAGTATTCAGACCATTTCACTTTCTCCACATTTTGTTGTTATTGACTTATATGATTATTTATTAAATCTATATTTAAGCAATGATTTTGTTTGGAAATTCATGCCAATTGTGTGAAAATTTTAAACTGAAATAGCTTATTTTATTCAGATCCTTTGCCATGACGCTCCAAATTGATCTCAGATCAGAGCCTGCTGTGACCTTGAGACCCTCCTCATTCTTGAGATGTCTCAGGACCTTGATAGGGGGCCACTTGTGGCAAATGAAATAGTTTTGATATAATTTAGAAAGGCCCATGCCTTACTATATAAGGTCATACACTTCATAGTGCATGAGAGACCAACAACCCAAAGTCAAAGAAATTCTCTGGAGACCTCAGAAATAGAATTGTGTCGAGATAATATTGTAAAATATTTGCAAAATGGTGGGAGCATCATGCTATGGGGATGCTTCTCAGTGGTAGGGACTAGGAGACTGCTCAGGAATAAGGGGTAGACTTGAATTAAACCTGATCAAGAGTGCACAGGACCTCAGAATGGGGCAAAGATTAATCTTTCAGCTCAACCACGGCCTGAAGCACACAGCAAAGACAATTCTGAAATTGAATCAGGACAAGTCTGTGAATGTTCTTGAATAGCCTAGCCAAAGCCTTTGAACATCTGCGAGGAGATCGCAAGATTGCAGTTCACCAATTTTTCTCATCCAATCTGACGTAGCTTGAGAGGATCTACAAAAAATTAATTAGAGAAAATTCCCAAATGGAGGCATGCAAAACTGGTAGAATCATAACTAAAAAGACTCGCGGCCAAAAGCTTTTCTGCAAGTAATGAATAGAGTCAAAATAATTATGCACATAAGATATAAAGATTAAAGATATAAAGATTTTTGACTTTGTAATCATGGGGTTTTGTGTGATGGCAAAACCAATTAATGTAAAAATATCAATTATAAATGAATCTATAACAATGCTAAATGTGGAGAAAGCGGAGGGGTCTGAATATTTATTTTATGTTTATATAAGGCACAGTATTTTGTATCAATGTTCACCCATGAATTAAATGACGAGCAGAGTATTTGACAGTTACATTCACTGAGAGTAGGCAACCAATAAATGTTTCTTTCCAGTGCTACAGTATCTTCCAAACAAAGCAGATGGCAGAATATGTTTGTGCTTATCGAGTCATGTGACGCGTTGCCTTCTTTATCTAGATGGTTGTGCTGGGCTGAGCCACTACCCTCCGGCCCCACAGCTGGTAGCATCGCATGCTACCACCTCGTCCATACTCATCTGTAATCAGTGACTCACCTGGGACTGCCCACTTCCTGTGACATTTTCACTTCCTGAGGGTTCTGTTTGAACAGGGAATTTTGTCAATTAGAGCTGTTTTACAGCTGGGTCTGTGTGTGTGTGTGACTCTTTGATTTAGGATAACAATGTACATTAGGGAAATACAAATTTGTCCTTAGATAACAAATGTCAACCATTTCAGTAAGAAAAGTTACCAAAGGTGTACTTATGCAAAAGTCAGTCCACAAGCATGGTGACTTAACAAATCCTTCAATATATGAGAGGCAGCTCCGAAAATGTTAAATAAAATGACAGTACAAAGCAGGTTTTGTACGATTGCATCAATGGTCTTTGTTGTTTTTTGACAAAGCGGGATGTGTTGTGGCTAAAAGTATGGTTCAGCCTGCAGCAATGGGATTGAGATGTAGGCGAAGTACTGTGAAAGATAACAGATGTTTGTTTAAAAACACCAGTTCAGTGCTTCTCATAATCCAGCACCATTAAAATCATGTTAATTTCCACAGGATATGATCTACCTTTCACCTGACTCCACTTGCACTGCACTGCAAATCAGTTTCCCCTGTTCCTCCTGACGTTGCAACATTGTCTCAGGACACTACGTAGACTATTGCCATGCCACACGATGTGAAGTTACATTAGATTACATTACAATGCGCTACCAAAACGTATAATAGAGTGGGGAGACAGCGTATAAAATGTTACGAGCACTATTTAAACGTAAAATAACACATGAACACCAGACAAACGTATGCTAATTACGAACACTATGAAAACAAAAAAGAATTCTAACAAAATGTTTGGCATGAGTTTCGAACTGGCAACATTCATATCAGAGGGCAGTCCCCTTACCCATTGTCTCCCACTGGATATGTAGGTCAAGGATGACTAACAACAACACCAAGGTCGCTAGGACATATCATAAATGCATTGCTACGTTAAAGTTAGGTTAAGGTTAGCATTGGGGATAAGGTTAGAGTTAAGTTTAGATATCACAGCACTGGGGTTAAGGTTATGTTTTGGGCTATGGTTAGGAAACAGAAAACATTCGGTCAAGGTACGGTTAAGATTAGGTCTTGCAGCTCTGGGGTTCAGGTTTGTGTTTGGGTTAAGGTTAGGTATCACAGCACTGGGGTAAAGGTTAGGGTTAAGGTTTGGGTTAGGATTACTAACAAAATCGCTTCAAACATATTCATCTGACAACACCACTTGCATTCATGTGCCACAGGTTCCTGTCTGGAGAAGTGAGTAGCGCACCACTCTATTAAGCAGAACGTCTCTGGTTAGAAACATGGCTTACTGTTTTTTTTCTCTATTCAGACTCTAACATTATTTTAATTTACATAATATAACTTCCAGCCCGACACACCAAGCACTTCTATGGTATAATCTTTATGATACTGCTGTTACTCTGGTTCAGGAGTGCAAGGTAGTATTTACACAGCTGTATTTAAACTGAACAAATTTACATTTAGCAAAAGCATTTATTCAGAGTGACTTACAGTTAGTGAATTTATTTTAGGAGAGGTAAGTAGGACATTCACACAACACAGTAATAGTAAGTAAACTTTACTCAGTAAAGTAGCTTTCAGCAAAGTCAGTTCCAGAAAAAAAGCAAAAGAGAAGAATTTGAACCTCTTAACAAATTATATGACCTTACTTCCTATTCTGCTTCATGGCAGAGTTCAAACATCTAAATGTTATAAACATATGCTGCCTTAAATATTATTTTGTAGCTCTGAGAAATATTTTGTTTCGGTTGAGGGTAATGCTGTCTTTTGTCATACTGGCAGCACTCATATACACTAGGCTGTTGCCTTAGGTTGGTAGTGTTTACCAGGGTGTTTTGTGTTGGCAGGTCGGTCTTCAGGGCTACAAAAACAAGTACATAACACACGTCTGCAATAAACTCCACATTATTGGAGGAGTTTCCCCAGTTTCAGAAAGAAATGTGAATGTTTTAATATTCAGGTTATCAGTGTGTTAAGGTCAAATGAGACACATTATCTTAAAGCAGGTATCAGCTTTTGACAAATTAGCTAAGGATTCTTCCATCCCTTTTGTATTACAAAGATAAGGGAGCTGGATACATGTATAAAGCTAACAATGAAAAGACTGCCCATCCATCAGTTTTACCTATGCTTTGGAGCTCTGGTATTTTTTAGACCATGTTTTTGGTTCTGAATGTGTAGGGCAGTTATACAGTAGGCATTTATATGTTCTTCAGTAATCAGTGATTACAAAGAGTTTATTAAGTCCAAAATGGACGTAGCATCTGCTAACTGACCCTTTAAGAGCAAGTGAAGGAGAGAAAGAATGAAGACACCAAAGATAACTTGTCAAAGCTGCCATAGTATTGGTTATGACTGCTCAATACAGTGCTACAACTTTGTTTCCCAAAAAGTTGTGCTGTTTAAAATGTAAATGAAAAACAGAATGCAATGATGTGCAAATAATATAAACCCTAAATTCAATATTGTACAAATCTGTACAAAGACAACATATCAGATGTTGAAACTGAGACATTTTATTGTTTAAAAATAAATCTATGCCCACTTTGAATTCGATGCAGCAATATGTTTAAAAAAAGTTGGAACCAAAGTTGGCAACAAAAGACTAGAAGTTGTGTAATGTTAAAAAACGTAACAATTAATTAGGTCCATTGGCAACAGGTCATTAACATGAGTGGGTATTAAACGTTCATTCCAGAGAGGATGAGTTTGTTAATCATTTAAAGAGTCTGTAAAAACCTCTATATGCAAGGGCCAAGGCCGAAAACCAGTATTGGGTTGCAGTGATCTTCAGCCCCTCAGACACAATTCTGTAGTGGAAATCAATGCATGGTCTTCGTAACACTTCTAAGAAAAGCTGTGTGAAAACAGTGCGCTGCTGCATCCACAAATGCAAGTTCAATCTCAACCTTGCAAAAAAGAAACCACATACATGACCATGTATATGGTCATATACAAGCTCCAGAACCGCCGCCACCTTCTCTGGGTCCAATCTCATTTAAGATGGATTGAGGCGAAGTGGAAAACTGTCCTTTGGTCTGACAGATAGAAATTGTAAAAATGTTTTGGGAATCATGGACACCACATCTTCTGGACTAAAGAGGACAGAGACCATCCGTGATGGTATGGGGGTGCATTAGTGCACACTGCATAGTTGACTTGCACATCTTTGAAGTCACCCATTAATGCTGAACAATATATATAGGTTTTGGAGCAACATATACTGCCATCCAGACTACACAAGACAATGCCAAACCACATTCTGCACATATTACAACCGCATAGCTCAATAGTGAAAGAGTCTTGGTGCTCCACTGTCCTGCCTGCAGTCCAGACCTGTCACACATTGAAAACATTTGCCACATTAACATTTGCTACAAAAAAATGACAAAGGAAACCCCGAACTGTTGAGCAGCTGATATCCAAAATCAAGAAAGAATAGGAATACATTTCACTTTCAAAACTACAGCAATTGGCCCCCTCACTTCCCAAATTCTTGTAGAGTATTGTTACAAGAAGAGGTGCTGCAACACAGTGGCAAACATGCCCCTGTCCAAACTTTTTTTTAAATGTGTTACTGTCATCAAATTCAAAATGGTCATGTATTTTTCCAAAAACAATAACATTTCTCTGTTTCAACATTTTATATACTGTCTTTGTACTATTTTCAATTAAATATAGGGATAAATTATTTGCACATCATTACATTCAGTTTTTGTTAGCATTTTATGCAGGGTCCCAACTATTAGGGAATTGGTGTTGTATATAATATGTTACAAGATGCAGTAATGCACTTTTTCCATTTAAGAAACCAAGTAACTATAGACTGCAGCTCTGTAAGCCAAAATCCAGTCTTCTGATAACTTTGGAGCTGTAGACTTTGTGTGTGTGTGTGTGTGTGTGTGTGTATGGGTGTGTGTGTGTGTGTGTGTGTGTGGCATGGAGTGCTTTTTGAGCCACTCAGGATTTTTAGTGGAATAACTGAAGCAGGATGGGTTGTGAGCTGAGTGAGCCTTTTCAGATCTCTCCTCTCAGAGTCAGAGCTAGTAGTGGCTCTCTAATCACTCTCAGTCCCCCTGTCAAACCCATTCAACATCAACCCCCCTCTCTCTGACTCTAGATTTTCTTACTTATCTTTCTTTTTGTCCCCCTCTCTGACACGTTCTTCTAGCCTGTCTCTCATTCTGTCCCTCTCTCTGTGTCAGTAGATAGGTTTCCATTTAGTTGGCGACAGATTGGCAAGATCAAGAAAGCATCCTCAACTCTGCACAGAGAATATGTTTATTTATCCACCAGTGATGTGTTTCCACCTGGGATCAGCTCCAGCCTTTTAGGGGTCCTAAGGCTGGGATACAAAGAAAGCATCAAGCCATATGAATCCATTCAAACCAATGAATTGCTATTTGAACCGCTCTGACTCCTTTGCCTGGCAAGGTTGCAGAGCTTGTGGGGAGCTCCATGGGTGCTCCATGTGTTGGATTTGTTCAACACAGCAAATCCATTACTGAAGAAAGTGCATGGTAAATATACTGATGTGTTGCTTTCAACTACGTGTTCAAAGGATAGCAACAATTACACTTTGACAGCGCAGTACTTTTCTACAAAATTCATGATGATTGCAAATGGTATCCATACAAACTAAATTATTAATAAATTAATAAATTGATCAGTTGTGTTAGTTGTTATCTTGCATTAGCAATTATCCAGCTTTCACTTGAAGTGGTCCTTCGTTGACTATAGTGTCCATATAGCAGAGTCCATGTTTGGATAACAGCCATGTCAATAGTTAGAACAGCCATGATTTATTGATTTGTTCATGATTTGTAACCATTCCAGTAACAACTATATATTTTCTTAGCATATTGCTGTCTGCTGTCTTCAGTAATTTGATGCTCTGATGCAGATGTACAGTTTATTTTGTCCAGTCTCACTTTTTCTAGGCATGTGATATTGCCAAGACAAGTGGCAATATTGCTTACTCTTTGGCACCCTCTAGGCAATGCATTCACATATATTTTCTTAAGAAGTAATGGTATAACTTTACTGACTATCTTTAACATTTTAACTAATTATCTACTAACACTAACCTTTATTCTATCCCTAACCTTAACACTTACCCTATACCTGATTCTAAACCTAAACCTAGCAAGCAGTTATTTATCAACTAATAGTTTGTTTTAAGTTGTTTAATAGTATTACTATCTATAGTACACCTATCGATGAAATATTGATAACCAAAATATTATTTTCTGAAAAAATATCATAGATGCCAATGTGTTTGGGAGGGTTATTGAAGCCATTTTGTTGTACTGTACTGCATTTTGTCATACTGTACTTGTACTGTTCGATGACAATACATTTTAATCTAATCTAATCTAATTTCAAGCTATTCAAACTACATCCCACTAAATTCACCCCTTTCTCTAAGATCCCCAGAGTAACATCAACGGATCTACAGGCCTCTCTTGCCACAATCAATGTTGACATGCATGAGTCAACAGTCAAAAAGTGGGCGTACAAACTTCTAAGGTCAGGAAGGAAGAAACCTGCGCTCAAAAAAAATGGCAAGACAACTGTGGTATGTTGCACCACACCAGCACCCTCGATCTCATGTCTGTCTTCCTCCACCTGCAGCCTACAGCCTACAGACTGCAGCCTTCCCTGCTGCATTCATCTTTCCTTCTTTTGGCCTCCATCCTGAACGGTTCTCTGGGAGCCTTAAGTACCTCCCCCGACAAGGTCCCAAGGGGAGGCAGGTGTGTAGGGACAGGGCTGGACCAGCTGGAGCTTCTGGAATCTTCCGGAAGCTACCATTGTTTGCGCCATAATACATTCATGTGTGATTTGTAGCCATATGAAAATCAATACCTTAACCGATAGGGAACTTACATATTTCAACCAAATGCAACTGAATATGTACTTACATAATGATGAGTCAGACAGTGTTTTTCTTAACAAGATTAAGTTGGCTCTTTATAACAATGTGGTTTACTTTTTTGGTAAATCATAGCGTCGTTGGAAAGTTCATGCGTAGAGCTCGGCCATGTTCATGTCATCAAGCAAAGATCTGACAGATATTCTTATAAACATTATCAACACAGAAATGCACCCAATTTTCCAAAATGGAGGATGAAGGCTTTTATATATAGTTTTGGTGTGTATTAAGCATAAGTTAACGGTTTTAAGCTGCAAAGAAAACATTCTACCTGTAGGCATTTACAAAAGCTGTGTATATATTTGAATTACCATGGTAAAGTGATTTGCTGGATCTCTCCAATCCTTCTGAAGATGTGTTAGGGTCTCTGTTTCTTTGTTCAGTTTAGTCTTGTTAGTGTATCGCTTTCACCTGTATTTAGTTTGCCCCTCTTTATATCCCTATTTAAGCTCCTCCTTCTCTACTGTTTCATGTCTGTCAATATTGTTGTTGCTTGTTTCATGTGACGTTTGTGTCTCATGTTCTCGGATGTTCTCGGATTTTCATGGAATAAATAAACTTCATTTGAAGAACCCCTACGCCTGTGTCCTGCACCCTTATAGCGTGACGGTAAAGCACTTTTATTTGCAGATAGTTCAATAGTCTGTCACCTGTGTTGGTTTTCTTTTCAGCGCCATGATTGACTGGTAGTGTCATGGGCAATGCTCTGCCAAGTAACAACATTAAAAGGAAAGCAAATTCCTTAAATGTTTCCCACCACATTTTTGGAGTAGTTCTCTGATTGCACAAATCTCCAAGCACCACAAGGCAGGGGCCTACAAAACCTCTCAAAGAGCCTGATCAGAGCCAGCACCTTAACTGTGAAATCGTAGTGGTTGTCTTTCATACATATCTTGAGAGTTTACTGGTAATGAATGGAAAATGCAGAATCACCTTAACAAACGTAACACGTACACAAGCATGACTGGTCTGATAATGACGCTGCCAGAATGTGCCGGAGGTGTGGCATAAATTTGACCCAATTTTCTCAGGGTTTTGTCTACTGATACACCCAGTTGTTTTCACCGTCCGCCAGTGAGCCAGCCCTCAGGGCAGGATGCATATGAAGCCCATCTGCACAGAGACATCTCTCAGCTATTGCTCAACACAGCTGTGTGTAAACAGCCTGTGTTCAGGTTTTGTCAGTGTCCCAACCTGCACACTTGCATTGCACCGCACAAAACATTCTTGCAAAAACGTGTTGGACCTGAACACACGCATGCCCCCACCCCCCATACACACAGACAGATACTGTCATTCACTTCTCATATTTTTTCTTCAGCTGGACGTGTGCTGAACAATAATTAAAGAGATAACGAACATTAAAATATTTGTTAGTGGGTGACAACATTTGCATTAATTATGTAATCCTTTATTTGTCTGGAAGTGATTTGTCTGGAAGTCATTAATTTCAAAATGGTCTATAAAGACATAATACATTTTGGGATTTTATTTATGACTGAGATAAAATGTTTGGCTGGATTGTAATGAATTCCATTTCAATTCTTGTCTGTTTAGAAAGAATACTGAAATTCTAATTCTTATACGCTTTAATGCAAAATGGGTTTTTAATATGGATTTACTGTCTGAATTAACTAATTTTAACAGAATTGACCCCCAACCCTGATGTGTTAACATATTTGTAGTAGCTACAGATGTGCTCAAAAGTATACATACCCTTGGAGAATTGATAATATATGTACCATTTATAAAGAAAACATGAGTAAGCAGGCAAAACACATGTCTTTTATTTCTTATGGGATTCACATTCAACTGGAAGGTCATAACAGAATGTCACAATAATAAAACTGACTACTTTAAAAGTCCCCTGCATACCCTCAGTTCATAATACTGTGTATTGCCCCCTTTAGCGTCAATGACAGTGTGTAGTCTTTTGTAACAGTTGTTTATGATTCCTCAAATTCTTGCAGGTGGTATACAGTAACTGCCCATTTGTCTTGGCAAAATGCCTCCAGGTCATGCAAAGTCGTTGGTCGTCTTGAATGAACCGCACGTTTGAGAACTCCCCAGACTGGCTTGATGATATTAAGGTCAGGATATTGTGATGGCCAGTCCAGAACCTTCATCTTTTTCTGCTGGAGCCACTGCAGGGTCAACTTGGCTTTGTGCTTAGGGTCATTGTTGTGCCGGAAAGTCCAAGAGAATCCCAGGGTCAGCTTTCGTGCAGAAGAATGCAAATTGTCTGCCAGTGTTTTCAGATAACATGCTGCATTCATCTTGCCATCCATTTTCACAAGATTCCCGGTGCCTTTAAAGCCCAAAACATCAGTAAGCCACCATCATGCTTCACAGTGTGGACAGTATTCTGTTCACTATAGGCCTTGTTGACCCCTCTCCAAACATAGCACTTATGGTTGTGCCCCTAAAGCTCTGTTTTGGTCTCGTCACTCCAAATTACACTGTGCCAGAAGCTGTAAGGCAAGCTTTTTTGTGGCATTGGCAGAGTAAAGGCTTCTTTCTGGCAACTCGACCATGCAGGTCATTTTTTTAAAAGTATTGTCATATTATACTCCTTGAAACAACCACACCGTATTCATCCAGAGCAGCCTGTATTTCTCCTGAGGTTACCTGTTGCTTTTCTTTGTTTCCCAAACAATTCTTCTGGCAGTTTTGGCTGAACTCTTTCTTGGTCTACCTGACCTTGGCTTGATCAAGAGATCCTTCAATTTTCCACACATTAATAAATGATTGAACAGTATTGACTGGCATTTTCAAGGCTTTGCATATCTTTTATATCCTTTTTCATCTTTGACATAAAATTACTTTGCTACACGGGTCTTTTGATAATTATTTTCTGCTAACCATGGCTCAGTATCTCCCAGTCTGCTCAGTGCAGCCACATGAGAGCTAACAAACTCATTGATTATTTATACACAGACACTAAGCGCAATTAAAAAAGTTATGAGTATGGGAAAATCACAGCTGCCAGGGTATGCAAACTTATGAGCACAACTGTAGGTCACCATAGTGAAGGGAAATGTGCCTTGTATCTGAAGGAGTAGGTCTAGAGCAGTGTATACAACTCACAGTCATTGTGGCAATTTCCTTCCACGATGTTTCTCCACTAAAGTCAGAATAGTCGTCTGAACTTTGCTGATTGGCACGCAGTGCAGTGGTTGGAGTCCGCTTGGAAAACTACACATTCAATTAAGATTGAATTAAGAGAGTAATGAGTGCTCTTGTACAAAGGGTTATTGGCTTTTCTCTATGCTTCTCAGTTTGAACAGGATATAAGGATACAGCTTGTCTGCTTTTGATGGAAGATGTGGCCCGGTGTGTGGGGCTGGTCCAAGGTCAGACCATAACTACTGTCCCACCACTCTACATTGACCCCAACTGACTCTAGAACAGCACTAAAACCACAGCCAACACCAGCAAAGGCGGCAGCTGCTCTCTCCCTCAGAATGTGGCTCCACCAAAGAAGAGCAGATGGGGGAAATTCTTTCATGCTTTCACCCTCTCAGGTCAGTTCTCTGTTCTGTGATAATATTTTCACACCACATTGTAGGTTAGCAACATGGTGGCCATGAGGGAAATTCATGGTAGGATTGGTACATATGCTAGCAATAAAGATCCTAGAATATAGTGGCAAGTGCATTATGCCTGTCTTTGAACTCTGGCCCTATTTGATTTGGAGAGGAGACTTTCAGAAATGTATTTGCTCTGTGTTCAGTGCCAGCCAATCCATTTTCCTGATCCATTTTCATAGGCCTTTATTATCCTTCACAAAGCCAAAATACCGCAAAGAAAATGGGACGGAGAGGAGTTCAAACAACCATTCAAGTTTTATGTTCAACAAAATTAGAAATGACTTTTTAAATGCTGCTCTCTGTGTGCTTTTCTACTGTAAGAGTTGGTTAATGAATTTAACGTGCAGGTTTTGGCAAGCAACGTTAATTTTTTCTTTTGACTGATTAAAAAGTAAATATGTGCTTCCATGCATTTACAGTGGGAGTGGATTTTATTTGTCAATGAGTGTCTTGTGATGAATTAGATTTCTATTTTCTATTTCTTTTCTAGGTCAGCCCTGTGTTTAAAATAATTTACTACCTTGTTTTGTACAGTAATACTAGTCACAATAATTAGTTGTGACTTGAGGACTTTAAGGCTTGAAGACTTGAAGCCAGGTCGTAACTCAGAAGTCTTTGGCGTGTGTGTGTTGATTGAGGTATTTGAGCTCTCTGAGGGAAGATGCCAGATTTTGCTTAGTCAGCAGATAGGGCCCGGTGTTATTATGACAAGTCAGCCTTTCTCAAATAAGACTAAGATCACTTTCCAGTGGAAATGAGACTGCATTATCAATACATTTCTCCAACTTGTGTGAGTGCTTTTTTATGACGGATCAAAATATGGTTGATTCTGTGAGAATTGGTGATATTTCCATTCGGAGCCGCTGGGGCTCCCCATCCCTTTGCTCAACTCTACTGTGTAATTTACATTTCACATGAACATGTTTGTGGACAGTGGCAAGGGATGTGGCCCTGGCTGTCTTCACTGGTGGTCTCCTTTCAACAGCAGGACTTGTTTTGGTATTCTAACAGAGAACCATGAATCTGTCTTTTGTTTATACTGTTCACTAAAAAGAAAAATATAAATTCAAGCTAAAGGACAAGATGTTTATTGTTGAATGAAGAGCTTTTTATATCTATGTTGACTGGCTTAAACTTCTACTGTTCCAATGTCTCGTTATAAGATGTCTTAACTTGTTGAAACGCTGTGTTAATATATTATATGCCGTCAGGCCTTTTCTAAATATTTCTCCTCTCTGTGTGTTTGATAAAGGTGCTTGATATATAAACTGCTCTATATTCTGTTTGAATGTGCTAATGGGTATCCATGCTGGTTTTAATTGTGGTCCTCTGAGTGACGGGGTAAGGATTCCTTAGAGATTAAATTGCTTCCATATAGACCCAAACATGGTGTAGCAGGCAGAGTTGAATTAAACCAAATGTTAAATTTTTGCAAATTGGTGTTTGTTCCCGGCTATTGTTCAACAACGTTGTGTGGATGGTGTTTCAGCCACCTAAAATTTGAACGACTGTGGTGGTTTTCTTTTGTAGTTGTTTGCGTTTTCTCTTCTTTAAATCAAAGCTTTTGATTTTGAAGGAGCACTGCTGCATTAATTGCATACTGTTAAAAGGGACACAGCAAAGAAGTGAAGAGTTAAGGGATTTTTCAGAGTGCAGAAACGTGATGGTGATTTACTACTGATGCTGTTGATGGAAAGAGTTGAAATTATTAGTCTTCCATTGCCAGCTCATTTAAATCTCCTTCCTTAGGGTGCAGTTGGTTGGATTGAACGCTGTAAAATGTGTTGTTTGATTTATGTGTTCCTTGCTGACAATGGGACAATCTGTAAGAGCAGGAGCTTTTACCTGTTCTTTCTCGGTTTCTCCGGTTCCCCCTGTTTGTGCACCGTTCCTCTTCTCTATTTCTCCTTCCTGTATCGCTGAGTAATGCCTGTGCTATGATTCATGGCAAGGGAAATACGGCGTGTGTGGATGGACAGTGTTGAAGTGAATAGTACCAGTTAGTGGACTTGGGTATTGCCAATCCGGTCCATCGACTGCAACCCAAAAATAACTAAGAACAGCGCGTTTTGTATCAACGACACTGAGT
Source organism: Esox niger (assembly GCA_016801105.1). NCBI lineage: Eukaryota > Metazoa > Chordata > Actinopteri > Esociformes > Esocidae > Esox > Esox niger. Next base: position 69,524 of record JACXGJ010001410.1, on the reverse strand, counting down.
TCTCAACAAAGTTCTCAACAACAACCATTTTCTCTGATTCAAACACAAAGTGGATCCCCAGTCAGGCGTCACCTTGTACATACCTGTAGTACTGTTCATCTGAACACATGAGTCACAGGGCACCGACTCAGTTGACAGACACACTGAAATCAGCCTTGTCGTGTCGGGTCGTTGTTTCTGTCTGCATAGACCTGATGCAGACAGAAACCTGTTAGCGAACATGCCAGTGCAGGCCTTTAGGGGTTTGCTAGTGGGGCGGGTCATTCTAATTGCTTTTCATGAGTGCCCCCCCCCGCGCTGTCAGTGTGGAGATCAGGACCAGACTGTGACTCATGCTTGCCGAGCGTGGTGACACCTGCAGCGTCCTGACTGTCGTCGGTCTCTCACCACACCCCTGTCTGCACTCCTGTCGTCACGCACGCAGAACGTTTGTCCTGGTCTGGTAACACATGCTCTGTACAGATCCACAAGAGGTGTCTGGATTTTCATTGGTTTACTTATTGATTTCCTGAGACATGTTGGACTTGGTTTGCACAAGTCTCCAGAAACCAAATGTTTCCTCCACATATGTCCATGTCCATTGACAGCATATGGCACCATTTAATGGAGACACACAAAACAACTGGCAGGAAGCTTTAAAACCTTCAGGGGTTGGGCTTATTTCTCTGCGAGGGACTCATTTCTCAATTCACCCTCTGTGCTCTGGCCCGGCTCTCATGCGGGGGTGGGCACTAAGACAACCCCCTTTCAGACTAATACAAACATACTGTACATACCAACACACAGATGCACAAACACATTCCTACCTGTGCAGAGAAACTGGCACGCCAACTCCTCAAATTAATTAGTCATAATAAACGCAAACATAAGTACCCTGTGTGCCTCATTAGGGTAAACAGAAGTTGTGTCTGTGCATGAATGGGTGGGCAAAAGGCTCTCTCGTGTGTGTATGTGTTTGTATGTGTGTGTGTGTGTGTGTGTGTGTGTGTGTGTGTGTGTGTGTGTGTGTGTGTGTGTGTGTGTGTGTGTGTGTGTGTGTGTGTGTGTGTGTGTGTGTGTGTGTGTGTGTGTGTGTGTGTGTGTGTGTGTGTGTGTGTGTGTGTGTGTGTGTGTGTGTGTGTGTGTGTGTGGGAGGGTG